>JABXWE010024994.1:0-15096 GCA_014611495.1 Limonius californicus
AAATGCAACGAAATAAATAACTCACAGCACATGCTCGAAAATGTGTCTCGAAGTTTACAAAAACGAGCAAGATTGTGTATAGAGCAAGGGGGTGGACATTTCGAACACTTGCTGTGAAAGAAATCTTGACGAAAAACCTGTAATTTACCTACCTTAATAAATTACAAATCAGTTGTAACTAAATACTTGTTCATTTTCACATTTTGTTGGGCCAAAATTTTTAAGTACCTGAACTGTCACACAGTTTGACATACAGGTAAATGTCATTCAAAGCTCATTGCAGCTGACTGCAGACGGAATAGCTTTTTTCTAGGCTTGCTGCAATTGACTTTTTAAAAAATCACTTTGTATGTATTTGATATTAGGCGAATGTGGCTGTAATTTTCATCGAGCTTCAAATATATATGCCGAACGTTATGTACCTACACAGGAGAAATCCTAATGCTCTTGTTATTCAAAGACTAGATCAGCGCTTAAGAGAAACAGGAAGAATGGAACCTGTGCAGGGAGTTGGTGGAAGACCATGACATATATTACAACCCGAAATAGAAGAGAACATCTTACAGGTATTTGAAGACGAACCTCGACAAAGTACCCGTTCTGTAGCTCGAAGACTTGATATTAGCCATACTGCTGTACATCGAGTGTTAAGAGAAAATCTCTTACATCCATTCCACTTCCAGCGGTCCATGGGTTGCTTCCGGAAGATTATCCGCGACGAGTAGAGTTTTGCAGATGGTTATTACGGCAACAAGTAGTCAACCCGGCTTTCATTGAAAACATTTTATGAACGGATGAAGCCACATTTACTCGTAACGGAAAGTTTAATATGCACAATATGCACCACTGGGCCGATGAAAACCCTCATGTTTTGCATCAAACTAATCACCAGTTTAGATTCAGCGTCAATGTATGTGCTGGAATTATCGGAAATAGACTAATAGGGCCACACATTTTGCCTCGTCGATTAAACGCCGAAAATGTTGTCTATTTTTTAAACAACGAAAATCCGGGATTATTGGAAGAAGTACCGTTGCTTGTCAGGAGAGACATGTGACCTCAGTTAGATGGAGCTCCAGCCCACTGGGGGCTTCAAACTAGGGATTGGTTAAACCAAAACTTTCCAGAGCGGTGGACGGTCGCAATGCTCCGCAAGAAGTGCCGACCTAAATGTCCTAGATTATTTCTTTTGGGACATTTTAAAAGCTCTTGTTTATGAAGTAGAAATTGAAACCGAAAAACAACTTATTGAACGGATAAATAATGCAGTTAGAGAAATAAAAAATCCTAACATGCTGCAAAATCTAATACCAAACATTAGATATTACTCGGTGTACCAAATGTTTAGAAGTTGCAGGTGTTCATTTTGAACAGCTATTGTAACCAAAAAAGGAGTTAAATTTAAATAAAACATATTCAATCTTGAGTTGTAAATTATTTCAATAATTTTAGAGGATATCTATGAAAAACATGAGCACATACTTGATGTAATTGCAGATTCACAAACATATACGATCAAGGGTAACTAAATGCATGTCCCTTACCTTTAAATTGTATAGCGTTGCCAAATTAAAAAACCTTTAAGTGCTTATAATTTAAAGACCCTTCATCTAAGACCAAAATGGTGTTAGAGTTTTTTCCTTATTTTCAACGTATAATTGCTTGGTGTAATTATTATCCGCACGTTTTAATACACCCTGTATATATTTAATTGACTTCTTTGTTTTACATTAGTTAAAACCAATATTAAATTTATTAATGTTTACACAAAAAATTGTTTATTCAACATGGGCTAGAACTGTCAATATCCTTAAATGGCCCTTGTCTAAAGAAGTTTAGATATTTCTGCTTTAATTAATGAGGGTCTTCAAGCAGTTTTGCAGTTCACGCTGTACTTCCAAAAATTATATTATCTAGCAGGAAGATGTAGAGTAAAAATATTTTCATTAAATTAATTATAATTTTCCGTTTTTTTTTTTTTATTTATTATAACATTTTTTTCTGAATACAATACAGAAGATTTTGTTCTTTAGTTAAAGTTTTTTATTGTTCACGTAGGTTGTTTTAAAAATTTATAATTCTTACAGTTAGTGACATCGGGTATTAAATATACCAATTATTACTATTTCCGCAAGTTTGTGAATGCCGCGGCCTAGTTTCTAATTCAACCTTTCAAATATAGATGGCGACAAAATAGGTTACAGTATATTCACTTAATCTTTCTCATACTGCAATGTTTTAACGTTTTTAATTTGATATGTTTAGTAACGCTTATCTAAGGATAAGTAAATAAAATGCAGTTTGTTATTTTAATGAGCCCGATAAAATTAAAATAAAACTACATGAATATATACCGATTAAAGCAATTAATCCTACAAAAAAGTCACTACCATCCTACTATAATAGTGACATTTGATCACATATTTGACATTAATTAAACATGGCGACACATGTAAATACAAAACAAAAGACTATTAAGTTATCAAAATTCTAGTAAAGTGTGTCTCTATAAAATTAATTGTTAACTTCTTCTTCATTTGCTAAACCTATAAAAAATTTCGTCGCATTTAGAAATGGGTGACAGGTAAGTCTTGCAACATCCAATCATTTTCATGCTCTTTCCCATATGCACAATTTCCATTTCAATTAGCATAATAAGGTGTAGCCCACACGCAGTGATCTACTTTTTCGTTATTATATTATTCGTCTTTTCAGTAACGAGAATAATTACTGGTTAAGTTCATGGTTAACTGCAGCCAAAGTTAAGGTAACAAATTTACCATTATTTGAGCATGAGACTAACTTTCTTTTCCTAGAGCTCCGAAGTCCTTGAGTTCGTCAAAAAAGACCTCGAAGAATTTGGAAGCACTGTTAAAAATGAAGCTAGTAGTATGGTTTCTAGTACAGGAACAGTTCTTGAGAAAACTTTAAAGGTAAATCTGCCTACTAATAATAATTATCTAGAACATGGGTATGAGCATGTGAGTGCATCGAACTGTAGTACCTCTAAGCTTATCACAAGTAAATAATTAGAAATGTTAACTAAACATAGATAAACTGCTGTGTTCAATATACAAAAAGTATTTTGTTAGTCATAAATGTGAGGGGTATTGAGAGTCCTAAGTGATACGAATAGATATTTTTTTATGCTAAGCCAATACACGAGTGGATAATTCGGTATTATATAAACAAAAGCATTAAAAGATAATTAAATTTAAGAAGCGTATCGGTTGAATTAATTATTTTTTATAATCTCTACTTATAAAAAAATAGATTTAACCATATAAATAATTTTTATTTATTTTGCATTAGTAATTAGCCTTCTGAATCTATGAGCAAGTTGGTAGGTGCTTGTTTTTGATCCTGTTAAACATATTATGTGGGAGCCTGATTAACCGTCGCAGGTCAATAAACCTCATTTATGCTAGAAACAATAAAGGTATGAATTATTTCTTCGAATCTTGGCAAAAAATGATTCTATTTCAAGGAAAGCAAGGAGTAGCTTTTGTTACACTCAAACCAAAATAGTAAGCATTTTTTTTAACAAAGCAGCAAGTAATTTCTCAAAAAGAGTAAGCTACAGAAAAACGTATAATGCCTTAGTCTCTGCCACGGTTGTTCAATCACATAAAATAATTTCCATGAAGCTGTCTCTAAAAGGATCGAAATAATTACCTATTCAGTATTCCTACAAACAACAACAGGGGTAATAATAAAACACGTCGAATTTGGAATAAATGTGAAAAGTAGTTTTATATTTTTTATGTGCAATCATATTACCAAACAATAAATCCATAATTAAGGTTTCCTCCGTATGAATATTAGTTTTTATACGTTTGATACATATGATTAAAAATAACTACAAATTGCATAATTTAGTTAAAAACACACACTAATTGCTATTGAATATTGATATACTTGCAGCTTAATGAACCAGAGTCTACTGCCAGTTCAATGAAAAGAAGTTTCAGTTCATTCTTAGGTATATCGTTAGCACTAGATATTTTTCTATAACTCTGGTGTAATCTTTATAATCTTTAAGGTCAAATGAATAGTGTTCTCAACCCTAGTCCTAGTCCTGATGATTCTGATACTGAAGCCATATTAATAACTGAAGGTTCCGAAACGGTGAAACTTTCAAAATTACAGGTAAATTAAGGAATTTTGTTATATAAAAAAAAAATTGGTTTACCCATCATTCTAGCAAGCAGTCTACGAAATACAGAAGAACGAAAAAACCTTTTTGGAAGACCCAGATCCCTCCCTTAACAAGCAGTACCAGTGCTGGTTAGAGATAATAGAAGATCAATTAACTGAAGAACGTTTAACTAAGCACCTCACTAGTTCTGTTACTCTTAACAACCAGTACCTGAAACTTGTGCCTGATAGTGTGTCACAGCAACTGTTTTGGAAAAGGTGGGATAGTTAACATTTATATGATTATTTTATTAAACGTTAGGGTTTGAGATTTCACATCATTAAATTTAAAAAATTAATGGATATGTAGTAGAGTATAGAGATGTGTACCAATACAAATTTAGGGGCTTGCAATATTAATAGCATTGAAGGTATAGCTTATCGGAAGATGAGTTTTTAACCTCTTAAACGTGCAGTTCTTTAGCTTAAATAATTTATTGTGTTTTCGGCTAACTAAACTACTCAAAAATGAATAGGGATATTGTAATATAAAGCATATATGTTTGTATTTGGCGGCTAATGGTTGCATACTATTGATCATTAGAGCAAGCGGCAATGTTTGATGTTAAAAAACAAAAAAGATCGAATCTAGTTGCAATTGTTTAACGGTATTAGTATCAGTCGAGTTTGTGTGTTTAATTGAATAATCTTTCCTGTCTTGGTAAGATATTTTTTGTTTATTCTGTTTTTATTTGTGTGTTACATTTGTGTTCTTAATAATAAACAACAATACAGAGAAACCATTTAACAATAGAACAACGAAATTTAGCCGTTGCTATGCACTAAAGAGGAGATCGCCAGGTCGACATTGCTGATACGTTAGGGACCACGCAGAGCGTTATTTCACGTGCCCTTTCGCGCCTTAGAGAAACAGGTACGACTGCTAGAAGGCCTAAATAATGCACCTCTTTTCAACTGCTCGACATCTACAGCAAGTGACACGAACCAGCAAATACATAAACACCAAACCTAAAACAGGAAAAAACTTCATCTCTAAAGTCAAACAACGAACACAAAGAAGAAAAGAATAATTTATATAGGAACCAAGATGTGCAATAACATACCAGATACACTAAAAGAAATCAAACTGGAAAACAAATTCAAAAAAGGGCTAAAAAGTTCCTCTTAAGAAATCAGCATATACAAGGTGAGCCAATGAAACGGGACGATTTGGGAACGCCACCGCAGAAAAAGTAGAGAGGAGGCGGGCTTGGGCCGTCAAGGTTGTGAATCTAGGGAGCGGATTAGTTGTCATGGATACTTGGTCGGGTGAACAACGCACATTTGCCTTTAAAGCGTATTACCAAAATGGGGAAAGTTTCGTCCGTGAGAGACGAGCGTTTCGTTTACCGCCTCGCGCTCGTGTACCGTCTAACAGCGCTATTCAAACGTGGGTTAGGAACTTTGAAAGCAATGGTTCAACAACACAAAAAAGAGGTGGCAGTGCCAGAACTGCGAGCACTCCAGAGAATATTCAAGCGGTGCGTAATTCATTGGAAGAGAGTCCACGAAGATCAGTTCGACGGCGAAACTTAACTCTCGCATAAACCTACAACACCACGAGAAGAATTTTACATAAAAACCTTCACTACCATCCATATAAAATTCAGATTGTACAATCTCTCAACAAACGTTAGAGCGCATCAATGAAAACGATAACGTGCTGCATAATCTTTGGATGAGTGATGAAGCCTACTTTCATCTTAGTGGCTTCGTCAACAAATAAAATTTTCGTTATTGGTCAGACAATAACCCACAGGAATTACATGAAAGACCCCTACATTCAGAGAAAGTAACCGTGTGGTGTGCGGTTTCTTCGTTAACGATAATCGGCCCTTATTTTTTTGAGAACGAATCTGGGAACGCAGTATCTGTGAACTCTGATCGTTACGTCAATATGTTGAACAATTTTTTTCTTCCTAACGAAATAACGATTTTCCAACAAGATGGTGCGACATGCCACACAACACGAGTGTCAATGGGTTTACTAAGACGGGCGTTCCCCGGTCGTCTTATGAGCAAGAACTGGCCACCTCGTTCTCCTGACTTTTCCGCATGCTACTTTTTCCTTTGGGGGTACCTAAAAACAAAAGTGTTTCAAAGTAACCCCCCAAGGACTATCCAGGCATTTTTGGTAGCGTATATGTGAGGAAAACTACCACGTATATGCAATA
This sequence comes from Limonius californicus, assembly GCA_014611495.1. Classification (NCBI taxonomy): domain Eukaryota; kingdom Metazoa; phylum Arthropoda; class Insecta; order Coleoptera; family Elateridae; genus Limonius; species Limonius californicus. Next base: position 6,372 of record JABXWE010024994.1, read on the forward strand.
ATTTATTTACAACAAATAACAACAATTTCCAGATAACAACATCATGAGAGAAAATAACAATAACAAGTGCACGCTCACTGCTGCTGTACTGGAATGGTTTTGCGTACCTTCCCACGCTATCTTATAAGGGTAAAATGATTTACGTCAGCAGCATCGGAAAGTACGCGTTTTCACCAGATGTGGCTGCTACTGTTCGGCATCCTCTCTGGGAATTCCGGAGGGTAGCTTGCGTCGCTACAATATCCCCTTGCCAGTGATAACGCTGATGGAATTTAGGCTTGGTAGCGCTCCGGGAAGTGAACATATCGTCCACTACGTGGGGTTATGGTTTTGGGCAGCTGGGATTGGGTTGGCGTAAATGGGCCTGGGTCCTCTTGAATGCAGGTGGGAACCATGGTAAAAGTTTTTGGAAGCTAACTTTCTTCGGCTAGTATGAAAGCAGGTTTCAGTCCGTTGATGCTGATGGTTTTATCTTTACCATAAATGTTCAGAACAAACGTTCGTTCGGCTCAAGATACGACCGGGAAAGGACCATCGTACGGAGGTTGTAGAGGGCGTCGAACGGCGTCGTGACGCACGAAAACATTTTTACAGCTGGCCAGTTCCTGAAATATAAAAGTGGATTGACTGCCGTGACGGAAAGGCGGTGTTGGTCGCAGCTGTCGTATCCGTTGGCGAAGTTGTTTCACGAAGTCTGAAGCGTCCGGTGCTGGTTGTGAATCAAAAAATTCACCAGGCAAGCGGATGTTGTCCCCATACGTCAGCTCGGCCGCGGTTGTTCCTAGGTCTTCTTTGTGGGCTGTGCGGATGCCAAAACGAACAGCTGGTGGGATGGCGGTCCAGTTCTCGGTTTCGTGCCATTTTATTGCAGCTTTTAATTGGCGGTGGAAACGTTCCACCATTCCGTTAGCCTGTGGATGGTATGCTGTGGTTCTGAGTGAAGTTCCTGTAAGATAAGTCAATTATTTGAAGTGGGAGGACTCGAATTGGCATCCTCTGTCGGTGGTAACTTCTCGTGGAACGTCAAAGCGTGCTATCCACCCGACGAAAAATGCTTTAGCTACAGTTTTCGCTGTAATTTCTTCTATTGGGATGGTACTTGGCCACCGCGTATAACGGTCAATACACCTGAGGATGTATTTGAACCCTGATGAGTGTGGCAGAGGGCCGACTATGTCCACATGTACGTGTTGGAACCTGGAGTCTTGAAGGAACCTAGGGGTGCTGAGTTGTGCCGCGTAATTTTAGATCGCTGGCAAGCGATGCCGCTTCGGGTCCAATCTTTGCAGTATTTCCTGATGGATGGCCACACAAAGCGTTTCGTAATCACCCTTGTTGTGGCTCGAATTCCCGGATGTTATAGACCGTGCAAAGAATTGAAGATCTAGCGTCGAAATGGCATCCTAATAAAAGGTCTTGATGCCAGCGTTGACATATCACAAAATAGAATAACTTTCGCTGTGGACAAATAGATTTGTTTTAATTGTAAAGATGTATCGGAATGCAAAAAATATTGGAGTTCGTTGTCTGTTTGCTGGGATGCTGCGAGGTCTCTGTAGTTGACGGTTTCTGTAATCTCTTCTATTCGCGAAAGTGTGTCCGCCACGATATTGTCTTTACCGGAAATATGCCGGATGTCCGTACTGAACTGCCCAATAAAATCTAAATAACGGGATTGTCGCGGTGAACACTTTTCGTTTTTCTGTAGGAATGCAAAAGTTAAAGGTTTATGGTCTGTATAAATCACAAAATGATATCCTTCTACTGCAAACCGAAAACGTTTAACTGCCGCGTAAATTGCAAGTAATTCGCGATCATACGCGCTATACTTACTTTGGGCGGTAGTAAATGTTTTGGTGAAAAACGCGAGCGGTTGCCACATATTACGCACTTGCTGCTGTAAAACCGCCCCCATACCGCGGTCCGAAGCATCTACAGTGATTGAAAGCGGTGCTCCTCTAACCGGATGTGCCAGTAACGTCGCGTTTGATAAACCGAGCTTCATGTTTGTAAAGGCTTCTTCCGCTTCCGGTGTCCACGTGACAGCTGTTTGACCTTTGGAATTTGGGATTTTTAGCAGGTTATTTAGAGGACGCTGTATTGTAGCGCCGCGCCGTTTGGAAGGGATCTCCTCTAAAAATTTATCGTCCCTAGGAACTGTCGGAGTTGAGGAGTTTGCGGTCTTGGAAAATTAATAATTGCTTCGCCTTTTTCCTGAAGTGGTTTAGTTCCGCTAGCATCGATGGAATACCCAAAAAATTTTACTCGCGATTCACCTAAAACACATTTCACTGGGTTCATGATAATTGCATGGTGGTCTAATCGCTGAAAAAGTTGCTTAATGTCATCAAGGTGCTACTCTTCATTTTCTGATGCCACGAGGATGTCGTCCAGGTATAAGTAGCAAAAGTCCAAACCACGTACCGCGCTATCAATAAATCTTTGGAATGTCTGGCCGGCGTTGGTCATTCCAAAGGGCATGACAAGATATTCGAATAAACCAAAAGGAGTTTTTATGGACTCATGGTGGACATACGCAACCGTAAACTGGTGGATTCGGTGACATCACTTTCAGCTATCGGGCGCGTTACATCTCACGAAACAGCTATCCAAGGGCTTGCGTCGCTGCACATTAAAAGAAACGATTCGACGTGAAGTGGCCGCAATACCGCTAGAACTGCTGCGCAATGTTATGGCTGCAAGAATGTGTGCGACAAAATGGAGGCCACCTTTCGGACATTATTTTTAAAAAATGAACGATGTGCACTTACACAATATTTCCGTTCGTGTAGATTATGTTTTCATCAATAAATTTTACAAAAGATGATTTTTGAGAGTTCTGATTTTTTTAAATCGTCCCGTTTCATTGGCTCACCTTGTATAATAAATAATAAATATACACTATTCACGATTGATTTGCCATCCAGCAGGCTGTTTTTTTTTTTCTGAAATTGCATTTCTGAAATATTATTTGATTGATTTCTAGCAATGTCAAAATGAAATTGCCGTGTTGCCAGCTCTAGAGTCCCCTACTTTTCTAAAATAATCTAGTAGTAAGTTTAGAATTAATAAAACACAATATATTATACCTACTTAATTGTCAGAATGGTGAAAGTTATTAACAAAGTTACTAAACTGCAAATTGTGAAGCTTTCAACCATTATAAAAGAGATAGGCCAGACTTCACACGATTTACGATTATAAATCGATTAATTGATATATTTGGGCTAAGCATGTATTATTTCTTAAATATGCAATTGCAAATTACTTAAAATTTTAGGTGTCTGAGCGTTCTATAAGGGACATTTTATCACAAGGACAGGACGTTTTGAAATCTTCCATTTGTAGTATACGCGCTAAGACGGACGTTTTCTTAAAGTACACGTTCAGAAAAGATTTGCAACGACAAATTTGGCAGTATCATCTGAAGAATGAACATTTTACTCTCGACAAACTCTTGGCTGACTCTAGCGAAAATTTGGAATACAAGGGGGGCAGGACTACTTTATTCAAAATTATTAAATCAATGGGTTACAAACACAAAATGGTGAATGGACGCAAAATTTTATGTGAACAAAAACACGTTGTTGCATCCAAAATTTTAAATTTTTAAGACAATTTTTCCAATATCAAAATTCTAGAGAAAATGTGACATGCGTGTACCTAGACCAGCGGTTCTCAAACTTTTTTGGTGACGGAACCCTTTTAAAAAAACTAAATTTTTAACGGAACCCTAAACCCTAAAGCCCTAAACTAAAAGCAAAACCAGTTATATGTGTATTGTTTATTAATAATCATACAAAAAAGGTAGATACAGTAAGACTTACTTACTTACTGTATCTACCTTTTTTTGTATAATTGCTTACTAACTTACTACTTACTGAGTAAGTAGTAAGTTAGTAAGCAAATGATAAAACTAAGTTCATTTAATGGGCGGCATGAAATTGTTTTTTATTCCACATCAACTGGGTAATGTCAGGCTTGATAGAAGAAAGTTGAATTCTCATGTCTGGTTCGGCATCCAGTCTATTGCGGTATTTTGTTTTTGTAGCTGTATATGCTGAAAATCCCGTTTCACACAAGTACGTTGTTGGGAACGGCAGAAGAACATTCAAAGCGTCTGTGGCAAGTTGTGGATATTCATCACGAACCCTGCACCAAAAATCATTCAGTGAAATTGTTTTGAACAATGATTCCATGCTTGTGTCTGATGTCATTTCTAAAAATGATTCATAGATCTGATTTGACATATTTTCAGGCTTCTGCAAATTGGATGAAAAAGGGTTTTGAATCCACGAGTTTATTTTCAGTTTCGTATTCTGTTCTTCAGGAAAGTAAGATTTAAAAGTCGCTCGCAGATCATTGAGATATTGCACCAATTCAACAAATGTTTCATTTTGAAATATTTCTGTATCACTAAGACTAAGGTGACTAAGGAACTCACTTAGTAATGAAAAGCTTTCTGTTTCTCTCTTACCAAAACAAGTAATCCAAAAATCTAATTTTCTTTTAAAGGCGGTTATGTTGTTGTTAACATTGAAAACTGTTGTCTGTTTTCCTTGTAGTGACAGGTTTAATTCGTTAAGTTTTCCAAACATGTCTGCTAAAAATGCTAGTCTAAATAACCAGCTTTTATCGGACAAACGGTCTTTTAAATTTAAATTAAAAGGGATATCTGTAAGAAAAGCTTGTAATTCTGTTCTTAGTTCAAAAAGCCTTGTCAAAGTTTTACCCCGAGACAACCATCTCACTTCAGTATGGAGCAGTAGTGTTTTATGATTGCTACCATAATCTTCACATAATATTGAGAACAATCGGGATTGCAGTGGACGTGACTTGACAAAATTAATTAGTTTTACCGCCTCATCAAGAACCAATTTTAGATTTGGCGGCATTTTCTTAACCGCGAGTGATTGTCTATGCAGGATGCAATGGCTGGAACTACAATTTGGCGCTTTCATTTTTATTCGTGATACTGCTCCTGCTGTTCTACCTGTCATTGCCTTGGCTCATCGGTACAAATATCCATGCAATCATTCCAATCGAGATGGTTTTCTTCAAAAAATATGTTATTCGTGTTAAAAATTTCTTCTCCGGTTGTGTTAGTAGGCAGCGATGAGCACATAAGCAAGTCTTCTTCGAGTGAATGTTTATATGGATATCGCACAATTACTAGCAAGATGGCCAGTCCAGCAACATCAGTCGACTCATCCATTTGCTAGACGAATTTGTTATTTTGAAGCCGTGCAACCAGTTCTTGTTTTATGTATCCTGCGAGATCCCCAATCCGGCGCGAAACTATATCGTTCGAAAGCGGCACTGTAGAAAGATGCTTTGCAGATTTTTCGTCGAGCATACATTGTGTAATGTCTACCACACATGGTTTTATTATCTTTTCAGCGATAGTGTGCGCTTCTCCTGCTTGGGCAATGCGGTAACTAACCAAATACGACGCCTTCGTGGCCTTTTCATTCACAGTCTGAGTCGCATACGTCATAGTTTTTTGGCTTCTTAATAATTGTTCTTTTTTACGTACAAAAAATTATTTACTCTTGTCTTTGAAGTCGGGATGCACAGTTTCTAAATGTCGGCAGGTCTTAGCAGGTACCATCGAACTATTAGGAAGGAGTTTGCTGCACAACATACAGAGAGGTGAACCTTTGGAATCAACAAATCCGAGATTAATGTATGATTCATCATACTTTCGTTTTTTCGCCTTTAGTGTGTCATTAGATGTTTTACTACTTGAACTTGAAACCATAGAACTAGAACTTGACGCCGTCATATCACCTTGATTTGAATTTGACACATCATTCAAGCGAACCACTTGTGAACCCTCCGTGGATGATTTTATTTTTATTGCAACACCTTTAAGCCAACGCTGCATTCTTCTTTAACACTAATTTGATTTGGCTAATTTTGTACGTTGCTTGATTAATTAATTCTCCGCGCCAAACAATCCTCCTTTTATATTATACAACCATCGAGTCATCTCGAATTCCCCAGAAACTTCGCGCAGCCAGACGGTTTTCTCCGAACTACGCGTCAACGAGAAGCGGCGCGACGAACCGAGGTCATTCGATTGCTTATAGTCCGGGAGCGAATGGTGGCGTATGTGTAACATTTGGATGTAATAGGCCGGGCGCTTACTTAACAATATATTAAATTTACGTATATGTACCCGTAAAACCTATAAGTAGGCGTTTCGTTTTGGTAGTTTATTTTTATCTTATGTAACTTTATTCTTATAAGTTCCACTTTAATACATGAATTCCTTTTATTATGGCTGCCGGCGGAGCCCTACCGGAGGCTTTGCGGAGCACCGGGGCTCCGTGGAGCACACTTTGAGTAACGCTGACCTAGACGAAACGTGAATCTACCAAAATGGATCCGCGAGTCGTCAATGGATACAAGAAACCGATCTTAAAAGTATCCCAGCCAAAATTAAAAGTGAGGGGAAGAGGTTCACGATTTTGAATGCGTGATGTAATTTAGGCTTTTTGGAAGGGTGCAACATGTTACTAGACTCAAAGAACAACGACAGAGACTATCATAAAACTATGAATGGGGAAATTTTTCAATATTGATTGGTTAATCAGCTGATTCCTGCTTTGGACAAGTTGCGAGGAAAATTTGTCGTGGTTATGGACAACGCACCGTATCATTCAGTGCAGTTTGACAAGCCGCCCACATTTTCTTGCAAAAAAGGTGTATTGCAGGAATGGTTGATTAACCACCACAATGTCGAAATTCAGGGCAAAATTACTAAGAAAAAACTTTGGGAGTTAATTAAACCTTTTACAGCAGACAGAAATAAAAGATACGTAACTGAAGAAATTTTGAAAAAGCGCAACTATGAGGTTCTTCGATTGCCTCCATACTATTGTCAATACAACCCAAACCCGTGGGGGTTTTGTAAGACCTATTACAATAAGCACATAAATTCGCAGCCAAAATCGAAAAACAAGGTTGCAAATTTATGGCGTGAGGCTTTTTCAAAATGGACCCCTGACATGTGGCAAAATTTCTGTGAGCATTGTGAAAAACTTATTTCGGAAGACTGGACAAAACATATTGGAAATCTATCGTTTGAAAATATTCCTCCTTTTATTATTTCAATTGGGGAATCTGATTCAGAATCGGAGGGTGCCGATGATTCAGATACTTCTAGTGATAGCATGAAGGTGGAATAGGGTAAGGGATATTCTTTTGGCATCTAAATTGTGAATGAGTGTTTTACAGTTTTTATCTCGCCCGAGAAAAACACTAACCTCAGTGGAATACGAACTTGGGTCTCGTAGCACCAGAGACAAACAGTCAACCACTGGACTACCATAATATCAATTTGAAACATGAGCGGCATGGACGTTAATTATTAATTAATTAATTAATATGTATTTGGTATGTGTTACAACATTTAAATTATAGTTATTATTTTATTTATAATTAAATCATTATTATATCTAAGTATTATAAACCAATATTGAGCAGCAATAGGCGGACGTTAAATGAACAAACAAGCTCCATTGGCAACATTGCCTGCTTTCAAAAAACATAACCTCCATCAAGAAAAACTAGCATAACCCAACTTAATTAATTGACAAATTTCATTGGTACCACACATTCCCCCAGATTTCCATAGCCTGTTGGATGGCAAATCAATCGTGAATAGATTATAGAATAAAGCATAAGAGTGGAATCAAAATTGAAAATAATTGTAAAATTACAGCAATAAGTTACCTAGCAATAAATAAGTACAAAAATGTCAGTGGCGGCTCGTGAGTTAAGAAAGAGGGTGGACACAAGAAAAAACTTACCTATTTTTTGTACATAAAATCATAGATTAAGGAAACCTTAATCTATGATAAAATTCATTCTCCTATTTTTCATGCTGGAAAAGACGTCTATGACTTTGTTGTCAAAATCCGGGATAGACTAGACGAACTTCTTTTTTATTGATAGGACCGCCAATGCGTTCAGTCACTAAAAGTGGCAAAATACCGCCTACGTCACACATGGCATCGCGCTCATAAATTGCTGAAAGTTCACTTTTCAATGTTACACTGTCCAACATAGGATAAGATTTCACAGTTTCAACAAAATATTTTTGTGGAAATGCATGCCTATAAGTTTTAAAATTTTGAGAATCGAATAATTTTGCTGCACTTAAGTGATCCCTAAAATCAAATCGGTCGCTAATTTGGCTTAAAATAGTGTCACATACTTCCTTTGCAATAACAGCTCTGTTATCTCCAGCTGTCGTTTTTTGTCTTTTCCTTGCAGGTTCTTCATTATTGCGTTCTTGATTGTCATTGTCAGTAGAATTTCTAATTCGATTAATTTGCTGTTGGAATTGTTCAATTGCCGCTTGCAGTTGAGCGCTGTCAATCCCGCGCATGTGGAATGATGAAATGAAATATTTTCATCCAGTAGAGAAATTCCGGGCAATTCAAATGTTTCAATAAACTACTTGCTTCACTAATAGTAACTGAATCCATCCCATTTTGTCTAAACATTCTTTGAAAGAATCCTGGTGTTCAAATAATGTGTTCACAGTTCGACTTTTGAAAATCCACCGTGTAATCGCGCATAGCGAAGATAACCGATAGGCAACCGAACTTGCTCTACATAGGTACAAATCAGAGCGTTCCCCGGAAAATAGTTTTGAGGCTGTTAGCCGCGCTTGTGGTGCGGAAGGAAAATTTGATACCATCGTTAAAATAAT
>JABXWE010024996.1:0-18961 GCA_014611495.1 Limonius californicus
AGACCCAAAACGGATATATCCGTTAAAATCTCGATTTCGAAAATTTTCATGATTTCAATACTTACCCTATACCTATAAGGTATGGGAAAGTAAAAAGGACTCCGTAAGACACGAGTTTTGAAATAGTTCTCGTGTCCGATACCACCCTACTCGGCTCTGTCCGATACCAACCGACTGACACTCAAAATTGGAAAAGGCGCCATGAAAAAAGTAATCCCCCGATCATGGTTATCTGCCGAAAACTAACGGACTACAATCTAAATTACACGTTAATAATAATAATATCATAATACACTTACTTGTTAGTACGCTGCCACACCCCAAAGTTAAGTAGATGCAGGGCGCCGCAACGAAAAACACGCAAAACCGCTACTCACAAACAAACCGTAAGGCACACTGATTCAAGATGGCGAGGGCTCGTCTTTATCGTCTTGATGAAGACGGCTAGCGCTTAAAAAGTGTTGCCACTTGCGGCACACGCGGTAAATACCAACTGTCCGATACCGCCCGCTGTCCGATACCAGACGACTCTCCCCTACCCCTTTGTTCATCACCTATGTCTTACATGGGCCGCACTACCGTCTTGTAAATTCCCACTTTTGTGCTGATTGCTGCGTCCTTTGATCTTAGAATTGCATTCAAGGCCCCCGCGCACTTATCCCCCTTCACCACTCGCGCATTCACCTCCTTGTTTTCTTCACACTTATTTGTTATTAGGGCTCCTAGAAACACTACACAGCTCTCGCTTCGTATGTACACCACCCTGTCATTTTTCAGCGTCATTTCTACTTTTGTGTTTTGCTGTGCTGTTGGGTTATTTATTTCCACTGCCATAAACTTGGTTTTTTCTTGGTTTATCTGCAATCCCATTTTACCCGCCGCCTCCTCTAGGTTTGCTACTACTCTGTTTAGCTCCTCTTTCGTTCTGGCTATAAGTTTTACAACATCCACGTATGCTATGTATTGGTGATTCTTGTTTATTATGGTACCTGTTCTGTTGATGTTGCCGTCCCTTATTATTTTCTCTAGTACGATGTTGAACAATGCTGGTGATAAAGGATCTCCTTGTCTCGGTCCTTTTTCTACTTTGAAATCTCTTGATGTAACTCCGATTACCTTTATCTTATTCTTGGTGTCCGTGGTCGTCATTTTAACTTAGTGCATCAGTTTCTTGGGTACCCGCAGTTCGTACAATGCCTTATAGATTTGGTTTCTGTCTATTGAGTCGTACGCTTGCTTGAAGTCTATGAAAATGGCGTAAGGAGGGATTCTATATTCCTAACAGCTTACTATTGCTTGTTTTAATATAAAGATCGGAGACTTCAATGCACCAATCACGAAAGAAATAGAATGTAGAGAGGTGGCAGATATACACACCGCACATGAAGAGAGAAACGAAAACGGGGAACTGCTATGTAATTTTGCAGCAGCTACCGAGATGTATATCATGAGTTCAAAATTTAAGCACAAAAGAATCCACAAGGTTACCTGGAAACATTCTGGAGGAGATACGGAAAACCAATTAGATCATATCCTGACACAAACCAAAGATAGCAAAGATTTGCATGAAGTACGATCTTACAGAGGAGCTAACGGCGATTCTGACCATTTCCTAGTAATAGCAAAATGCAAAATTAAAAAGGTCTTAATAGGGGACTGTTGAAAATCATGGTTTGGTTATGCAACCCTGAATGCATCATATTAGTTTTTAGTGTAGTAGAGTAGAACAGTTGGTACTGAAGTTGGTAGCAGTGAAAGTAAGAAGTTGTAATGGACGTCGAAGCTTTTGTTTATATTATATTATAGTTCCTAAGTTCTTGAAGTTATCCTTTTTGTATTGTGTTGTGTTATACTGCAGAATAAAACCTTAATTCTACAATATTCTACAGGGACAAAAAGACAAAGCACAAATGATGGAAGATAGAAGAATTTGAAGTAGAAGAAGTAAGAAGAAAGTCATCAACAGCCTTTCCGTCCCACTGCTGGGCATCGGCCTCTTCTCTGCCACGTGTTTCTCCTCAGCGCTAAGGTAGAAACACGGGGGACCTACAGTTTAACGTCGAATCCGAACGACAGAAATTGCAGAGAAGGTTTTTAGCATTAAGATCCCACGGTTGCAAGCCGAATTGGGAAATTGTGTGTGGTGGGTTGCAGACTAGATTTTTATAAATCTGCATAGTTCTGCTTGGGTTTCGAACCCAAGCCAGAACCGACGTTTTATTCAGAAAGCGAGCGCTCTACCAACTGAGCTACCACCACACTAGAAGAAGAAAGTATCTAAATGAAATAGAACAAAGATTACAAGAAGACAAAGAAGAAAATAGTATAGAAGAAGAATGGAAGTCAATAAAAGAAGGGGTAGTCAACGCGGCAGCAAAAACAATTGGATATGAAAGCAAGAGAATAATGAAAACATGGTTTGATAACGAATGTGAACAACTGATAGGCGAGAAGAAGCAAGCAAGGTTAAAATGGCTAAACAATGGAAGGCCAGAAGACCGAGAAAAACACAAAGAAAAAAGAATAGAAGCAGACAAAAAATTCAGAAAGAAAAAAAAAGGAGCGGATCGAAAAAAATGATGACAGAAATGGAAGCAGAAAATCAAAGAAACAATACAAGGCCACTGTACAATTAGCTAAAGGGAAGAAAGAAGAAGACACCAGTTATAACAATCGAAAATGAGAAATGGACGAAATACTTTAGAGACTTATATGAAGATGAAAAAATGATAAGGGAACGAGACACAGTAGAAGAAAAAAATGCAACTACAGAAGAGTTAGTTACGACACCAACGTACGAAGAAGTAACAGAATACATACAAAAACTAAAAAATAGAAAGGCAGCTGGAACTGACCAAATATGCGGTGAACTACTTAAACATGGTGGCGAAAGGGTCTATGAAAAAAATTATAATTTACTGAAAAGAGTCTGGAAAGAAGAGATGATGCCCGAAGAATGGAAATTGGGAATGATAACACCTATACCTAAGCAAGGAGACATGTCAGACTGCGCAAACTACAGACGTAAAACATTGTTAAATGTTACATACAAAATACTAACAACCATATTAAAAGAACGACTTACTCAACATACAGAAGAGGTGATGGGAGAATATCAATTCGGGTTTAGAAATGGAAAATCGACCATAGACGCAATACATATTATGAGGCAAATCACCGAAAAGAGCTACGAACACAACATAGATCTGCATATCCTTTTCATAGATTTCAAGCAAGCCTTTGACGATCTATACAGAACAAAAATGATACAAGACTTAAAAGATATTGAAACACCAGAGAAACTAGTGAATCTGATCCGAATGACCATGGAAAATTCAACAGCAATAGTAAACACTGGGAAAAGCGTTACCAACAGCTTTGAAGTTAACAGAGGAGTCCGGCAAGGGGACGCATTATCTGCTCTGCTGTTTATTACAGCATTAAACTGCATAATAAAATAAGTTGCACACAGAGGGACTATAAATAATAGATCAATACAAGTGGTAGCATATGTGGATGATCTAGCAATTGTAACAAGAGATTGAAGCGAACTAGAAAACACAATTAGAATAATAGTGGAAAAAGCACGAGAAAGAGGACTAGAAATAAACGAGAAAAAGACAAAATATTCAAATATTTGGGGGTACTACTACATCGGAGGAACAAACGAATTGATATCAAACAGAGAATACAGTTGGGGGTTTAAAGCATTTTTCACAAACAAACAATTACTAAAAGACAAAAAGCTAAGTAAAAAAACCAAAATAAGAATATATATGACAAATATTAAACCTATTGTAACGTATGCCGCTGAAGCAGCAAACTTGACACAGAAAGAAGAAGAACAGCTTAAGGTCTTTGGAAGGAAAATAATCAGAACAATAATGGGATCTAAAAGAGTAAACGAAGAGGAGTCAAGACCATTGTTAAACTACGAAATTGATGAACTTCTGAAGCAGGAAAACATAGTCAGAATAATTAAAGCAAAAAGAATTAGTTGGTATGGACACATAAGGAGAAGAGAAAGAAACAACACGGGCAGAGTCAAGACCGAGAGGGAGACCAAAATGAGATGGAAGGAGCAGGTAGAATAGGACTTGAGAACAATGCAGATAAGGAACTGGGGAAAGCTAAGCGTTGACAGAAAGCAATGGAGAAGGGTGATGGAAATGGCAAAAACACAGCAAAAGTTGTAAGAGAAGGAAAGAAAAAGGAAATGTGGAATAATCCACCACGTTAATAGGATCACTTCCCCTTTCTCTGTCTCCCCTTTACGGCTGCGTTTGTCCTGACGTAAGGTTCCTTCCGGGAAATACCGTCGCTGGGTCTGTCCTGAGGCGGTGTTTTCCACCATTTTCTCGTCTTGCTAGAGAGAGAGAACCGTTAGAGTCCGTTCATACCGGGGTTTGTACCCATCAGGTGCCGAAATATCCGATTTCCTGCCCCATAAACCGTATTGATACCGCAGTTGCTACCGTATCTGCTACCGTATTACTACCGTAGTTGCTACTGTATCTGCTACCGTATTACTACCGTACCTGCTACTGTTTTGCTACTGTATTTTGCTAGCGTATTTGCTACTGTATTGCTACCGTATTGCTACTGTATTTGCTACCGTATTTGCTAGCGTATTTGCTACTGTATTGCTACCGTATTGCTACTGTATTTGCTACCGTATCTGCTACCGTATTTGCTACTGCTTATTTTGTTATTGTATTGTACATGTGAAATCCTGTATGTTTAATTCATCCAATATAAGTATTAAACCATTCTAACTTTAATTATTCCACGACGCAGTACAGTTAGATATCTAGGACCGTTTCCGAGACTGCAGTTAAGTGACATCAGTCCCCTGGAAACCGACGTCTTCAACTGAAGCTACCTAGGACTTCGTTATCCCTACCAGGACAACGAAGCAGCGACGGAGAGTAAACTTCGTAACAAAATCTGGCGCCCGAGGCAACCGAAGCAATTGCACGTAATAAGCAGACGTGCAATTGACCCGCAGAGTTAAGCAAAGAAAAGAGCGTCACAGTATCTCTCTATTTTCTTGAAAATATTCTCTCCATCTTTCAGCCACTTCCTCTTCTCCTGAGATCATTTTCCCCCCTTGTTTTTACAGTATATTGGTTTGTTATGCAACCCTTTTTTCGTTCTTTTGACCTCTTGATAAAAATTCCTAATTTCCTTATTTTAGTAACTTGCTTCGATATCTTTTTCTCTTTCCATGCTCTTTTCGCCGCTCTGCAATCTAATTTTGCCTTCCTTCTTTGTTCTTGGTATTCCTTCGGTCTGCTTCTTCCCCCGTTTCTAGCATTTTCACCCTTAATTTCTGTCTCTTCTTTAGTTGTTCCTTGCAGCTTTCATTAAATCAGCTATTTCTGCCTTTAGCCATTTGTTTTTCTTTTAGTACTTCCTTCACTGCTTCTCTTATGCACCTGCTGGCTTGTACCCCTTTATTTTCCACTGTGGCACCAGTTGTTTTTTCTGTATTGTACTTGCGTTCAAATGCCATTTGGTATTTCTTTCTCATTTGCACGTCTTGGATCTCTTGCATGTCTGCTCTAACTGGCCTTTTATGATTTGTTTTTTTTATTACGGTCACACTTTTCTTCATTTGATCTTCAATAGGAAGTGGTCCGAATCTGCATCTGCATCCCTTGGGGACCGTACGTTTGTGACTTCCTTCATGTATCGCTCCTGTATAAGAAAGTGGTCTATCTGGTTAGTTAACTGTCTGCCCGGCACTTGCCACGTTCCCTTATGTATTTGTAATGATTTCGTAGCTACTTTGTTTAAATGTTTCTGTTCTATTTATTATTTCCAATACAAACATTTATTCGAGATAAATAACGACCAACACGTAGTTTTCTTAGATTTGGAGCTAAATTGTAATAAGCAATATATAATATATATCAGCGCTTCAGGCCTTAAAGGCGCATGGCTTCAACAATTTTCCTCCAGCCCATGCTGTTTGTAGCCTCTTCTTCATCTTCAGGAAAGCGATTCGCCTGTTACAGCTGGATAGTTTGCTATTGCTGTTGTTGCGATGTTGATTGCCAGCTGTCGCGCCATCTCTTGTGCGATCTTCCTGGCAGTCTGTTTCTTTGTGGTTTTTCATTTCGCTTTATCTTGACCAGCCTGGTGCCTTCCATTCTAGCTACGTGGTCGTTCCATTCCCTTCTTCTTGCTCTTATCCATCCTGCCACGTCTCCTACTTTACATTTCTCTCTGATGTGTGTATTCATTTGTCTGCCCTACATTGTGTATTCTGCAACTGTTCTAAGGGTCCTCATTTCTGTTGTTCTCATTTGCCTTTTAGTTTCCGCACTATCAGCTCTTACTTCTGCTCCATAAATAACACATGTACAATGTGTGCCAAAACATATCGGCAATATTTCAAGGATGATTTCCAGACCTTATTTAGAGTCGAAAACTCCATATAAACGTAACCGTCAACGAGTTATTGTTTATTTCATAATTTATGTGGCTAAAATATTAGTTCAACGGAATTCTGAAATACTGATTTAGTCGCCACGATCGCATCTTTTGTTTGGTAACATGTGAACATCGTTTTTAACAAGTTATTGTTTGTACCTTGTCAGTTTATTACTGTGATACTGATGTTATTGGCTTCTTCTTTGTGTCCTTATTCCCATCGTAATTCGCAATGCCATTGTTATTTTCAAATGAAGAATATACAGATATTCATTATGTTTATGGTCTGTGTGATGGAAATTCTTTAGCAACACAACAAGAATATCGTAGAAGATATCCCAATAGAAGACTGCCTATGCGTGCAGTTTTTTTTTAATTCACATCGTCAGCTGAGGGAACATGGCACTTTCAATGCAAGACATGCGATCGACCAAGGAGTTGTCCGTAGACCCATAAACGATGATGAACAAGTTCTTGATTTATTACAAGAAGATCCGTCTTTAAGTTTGCGAAGAATTGCATTACGTTCTGGAATATGTAGAAACCAGGTTTGGAGAATAATAAGGAGTGCTCGCTTACATCCATATCATCATCAAAGAGCTCAAGCTCTAGGTAATGATTTTGAAGCACGTTTAAGATTTTGTATTTGGGTACAAAACAATCAAAACCTACCGCATATTTGGATGGTATCAATAATTATCATAATTTTCATGAATGGGACGCAGAAAATCCTCATTCAAGAAGACGCTTGCATTTTCAACATAGATTTAGTTAGTGTTAATATGATAGCTGATATTCTTAATGATCGTCTGGTCGGACAATTTGAACTGCCACACCGTATATATGGACATCACCCTGTCGATTTTTGTATTTAACAAATAAGTCATCATTTGCGTCCTATATACAGGGTGAAATACTTATTTAATATAAACACTGCATCAACATAACCTTCATACTCAAATAATTCACAACTGGTGCCGTTTGCTCCTGTTTTTTAGTTGTGGGTATAGTAGGTTGCCTACACAATAGGCGCAATTGACGCGTTCTTTTTAAAAGTATACATAGGCAATGTATACTAAAAAGAAAAATTCCCTGTATATATAATACATTTTAATAAGGTACAAAAAGGTGACGGGCACACGCCTTTTTATAAACACGAAAATAGGAATAACATACGCCAACTATTTCCTAGTCAAATGAATACAATGTGAACGTTGTCTCGCATATCGCCAATAATGACAATACCTCTAACGCTTGCCCTCGAGCCAATGATCGCAAAATGATAGTCCATGAACAGTCCTCAGCACAAGACGTAAAGTCCGGCGGATTTCACGCACACACGTGCTTTACTTTCGCCAAGCCCTTTGTCAAGAAATGCGCGATCTGCTTGTCCGTCGACACGTAGCCTATAGTCACCAACTTGTCATTACGCACTTCGCGCACGAAGTAGTGTCGAATGTCGATGTGCTTGCTTCTAGGATGAAAGGTAGGATTCTCGGTTAACTTCAGAGAGCTTCTGTTGTCACAAAATATAGTGATATCGGCCAATGACCCGAATCCCAGCTCATGCAAAAGAGGTTGTAGGTGAATATATTCAGCCTCCGCGGCGGATAACGCGAATGTTCGTTTCTTCTTGGAATTCCATGAAATATGACTCCCATTGAATAGAAATACATACCCAGAATATGATCTTCTATCTTCAGGACAAAGTTGTCCTAGGGAAGTCCCCAGCCGGCATCGACGAAGCCTCTCAACGGTCCGGATTTTCACCCGTAGGACAATCCAAGCTACAAGTTCCTTTCAAATAACGAAGAACTCGTTTCGCCGCCTTCCAACGCTCTTCTCCATAATAATTGTTAAATTGTCCGAGACGGCAATGTCTGTCCTTGTAGTCGTGGCTAGAGTAGTAATAGTAAAAGCTCCCACAAGCTCACAATAAGGAAACTTAAGATCATCTTCACTCTGGTTGTTGTTTTTCGATAATCTCGTGCCTAAATCAACTGGATTCTCGACGGGTTTACATTCTAACATACCGAATTGACCGAGCATATTCTCTTTATATCCCTTTTTGATGCATTGTCACCCGTCTTCCGATCTGTTGACAGTCTACTCCTAAACAATAATTTGCTTCACCTAAGTTTTTTACTTCAAATCGCTCAACTACGGCTTTTTGAATCTCTTCGAATCTCTTCTTATCTCGGGAAACAATTAGGATGTCAACGATGCAAGTAGCAATCATTGTTACGTGTTCCTCTGTATCAATGCGGCATAAACAAGGGCATGAATTCGTTGGCGTTGCACCCAAGTCTTTCAGAGTTTCATCTAGCTTGGTGTACCAACTTCTTCTCGCTTGACGCAACCCATAAAGCGACTTTCTTAGGAAACAAATTATATTTCCCTTGTGGTACTCTTGGAGCATGTCCCTAGCTTTCGCTCCAATAGGGCTGATACTTTCAGATTCTATAATGTTCATCAGGATTTCTTCAAACCTTTTTGGGGGTTCCATATAAATTTCTACTTCCAGTTCACCATATAAGTAAGCGGTTACAACAGCGATGATGATTCTTGGTCGACCAGGACCTCTAGACACAAATGACCGTCTTGGGAAATGTTGGTGTCTTCACTTTCTTCTTCATCGACATTATCATGTATTTCCCGCTTAACGTCAACGTAAATTTTAAAAAATTTTGCTTCGATGGTGTCTTCGACACGCGCCGAATCTTCCTCGCCATCCTCTGATTCTTCCTCGCCATCTGCTGATTCTTCCGTGCATGATGTAGGTTTTTCACTTTTTACGTATCGCCGAACCTTTCTGTTGTGTATTAGCATTAGAGGGCGCTGGTACTTTAGTGGGAGAAAGTCAGTTACATTGTATGCGTTGTAATAGCAAGTCATGTGTATCTGTTGTGTACCTTTATACATTAAATAAAACTCATCACTTCTGAATATTCTACATATTTTGGCGACGAGGATGGGATTATCCTGTTAAAGTAACTAAGTGATGCAAGAGCAACTCCGTTAGGATCAGATCTGTTTAGGATTAGCAGAATTACTCCACGGCGAAGCGGCAAAAATGGCGACGGTAGGACACATTGAAGAGTTTGATCCGCGAAAACCGCACACCTGGGACATTTGGGTAGAAAGATTGGAATTCTACCTATTAGCAAATGACGTGATTGACGATGGCAAGAAACGTGCTGTACTGCTCAGCTTAGTAGGGCATGCTACATACGAAATAGCGCGTTCATTGGTGTCTCCAGGAAAGCCCGCCGAGAAAACCTACAAAGAGCTGACGGAAGCTCTTCAAGGACATTTCTCACCAGCTCCGTCGGAAGTACTGCAAAGGTTTAAATTCCACAAACGGGAACAACAACCAGGTGAGGGAATTTCAACATACATAGCCGAGTTACGCAAACTAGCTGAAAAGTGCAATTTTGGAAATTCGCTAGAAAGTATGTTGCGGGACCGCATTGTTTGTGGTGTTCGTGATGAAGCGTTGCAGCGCCGCTTGTTGGCAACCACTGACCTTACGTTAAAGAAGGCCCGAGAGGAAGCGTTGGCAACGGAGTCAGCTGCCGCTAGTGCTGCTATTATCCGCGAGAGGACGACTCCTACATCGTCAGGCGAAAATCTACATCGCGTAGGTAATGCGTCGCAACCAACTTACCGGCCGCGTCAAACAGCTGGTACTGCATCAAAGAACTGTCAAAAGTCCAACGTAGAAAAACAAACTTGTAAACGTTGTGGCGGTTTGCACAGTGCGGATACGTGTAAATTTAAGCAGGCCGTTTGCAACTACTGCAAAAAGACAGGTCACATAGTTCGGGTATGTATGTCCAAAAATAAACAAACACATAAATCGGGTACGTTGCAGGCAATGTCAACTTCCGAAGACGAACTCACTTTAGCTTACTATCTCCATGCGATAAAGGCCAATAATAAATCAAAATATATTGCGTCTGTGAAACTAGATGGTAAGGACTGCTGTTTTGAGGTAGATAGCGGAGCTTCTACCACGGTTGTGCCACTGAAAACTTTTCATTCATTATGGCAGGGCAAGATACCTGAATTAGCCGAGTGCACTAGTGTCTTGCAGGACTATCAGCAGCAGCAAGTAAAAGTAGCTGGTTCGTGCGTGATACCTGTACAATATGGGGAATTCAAGGGCAACTTACCGTTAATAGTGACTGTTGGGGGTTCCACTAATCTGTTGGGCCGAAACTGGTTTCAACCACTGGGTATATCAATTCAGGGAGTTAATCAACTAAAAAGTGGTTCTATAGAATCCTTGATCAACGAGTTTAGTGATGTCTTCAGTGACGAACTTGGATCCTACAACGGGCCTGCTGTGTCGTTGGATCTTGACCCCAAGGTTAAACCTATAATCATGAAAGCTCGAAGAATTCCATTCGCTCTGATGCCAAAGGTCGATGCGGAAATCGAGCGACTGAAAGCACAGGGAATTCTCGAACCTGTGGCATTTCCAAAATGGGCAACCCCAATCGTTACCGTTATGAAGAAAAATAACGAGGTACGAATATGCGGTGACTACAAATGTACTATCAACAAGGCTCTCAGAACGGATCCATATCCAGTACCGTCTATCGCTCACTTAGCAGCATTAGCCGGTGGAAGTATTTTTGCCAAAGTTGATCTCGCACAGGCTTATCAACAGTTAAGAGTTGACGAGTCTTCAGCTGATGCACAAACTGTAATTACTCATCGGGGTGCATTTCGCGTTAAACGCTTACAATTTGGCGTTTCAGTGGCACCTGGGGTATTCCAAAGATTTATCGACAACCGATTAGCAGGCATCCCAGGCGTACTACCATATTTTGATGATGTGTTAATAGTAGGCTCATCAAAAGGTGAGTTAATCACAAGATTACGAGAAGTGCTACGTAGAATTCGTGAAGATGGACTACGTCTGAAAAAAGAAAAATGTGTGTTCGGGGCGTCATCATTAGATTTCTTGGGGTACCGAATTGATTCTCGAGGAGTACGTCCGACACAACAGAAGGTGCAAGCAATTGCGAACGCACCCACTCCAAAGAATAAAACAGAATTGCAGTCGTTCTTAGGATTAGTGAATTTCTATCACATGTTTTTAAAGAACAAGGCTGCTGTAGCAGAACCTTTGCACAGGTTACTAGAAAAAGATGGTGTTTGGCATTGGTCAGCACAGCATGATGCTTCATCCAAGGAATTAAAACAACTTTTGTCATCTGATTCCCTACTGGTACACTATGATGAAAGAAAAGACTTGATTTTAACTAGTGACGCATCACCATATGGTGTGGGAGTGGTTCTAAGCCATCCAAATCCAGATGGAACCGAATCTCCCATTGCATATTACTCAAGGACGCTTGCTCCAGCAGAGAGGAACTATGCTCAGATTGACAAGGAAGCCTTAGCTATCGTTGCTGGCGTGAAGAAGTTCCATCACTATGTTTACGGAAGATCATTCGAAATTCGAACTGATCATCGTCCATTACTAGGTATACTGGGGAACAACAAACAAACACCAGATATCCTGTCACCACGAATGTTAAGATGGAGCATAATTCTTAGTGCATACAATTACACCTTAACCTACCAACCAGGAAAGAGTATTGCCAATGCTGATGCGCTTAGCAGGTTACCATTAACCTCTCCGGAAGTGCCGATACCTGATGTTTCAGAAGTCTTGATGCTCGAATGTTCTCCGGAAGCTCCACTGAGTTCCAGAACAGTAGCCAAGTGGTCAATCAAGGATCCTGTATTATCAAGAGTGCTAAACTTTGCTTTGAAGGGATGGCCTGACAAACTTCCTGAAGAATTTCAGCCGTATTGGGTAAGGAAAACTGAAATTTCCGCTTATAAAGACTGTTTTATGGGGAAACCGTGTAATTATACCTGAAAAAGGAAGGAAAGAAATATTAATGCTCCTTCATGCCACACATCCTGGTGTGGTGAAAATGAAAGCCTTGGCCCGCAGCTACGTGTGGTGGCCAGGCATGGATAAAGAGATCGAGAGGGTCGTGGGCACGTGTGACATGTGTCAAGTCAACAGACATGCACCAGCCAGGGCACCAGTTCACCCGTGGGAATGGTCACGTGAACCATGGGCTCGTCTACACATTGATTTTGCTGGTCCATTTAAAGGCGAGACATTTTTCATTGTCGTGGACTCGTACTCGAAGTGACTTGAAGTACGACAAGTACCAACAACATCTGCAGCTGCAGCCATTAACGTTCTCCGTGAATTACTCGCTACTCATGGATTACCTGATGTCATAGTTAGTGACAATGGTTCAGCATTTACATCGGAGGAGTTTACTATTTTTACGAAGCGTAATCAAATACGTCATACAACTATAGCTCCTTATCATGCTTCGACTAATGGCCAAGCCGAAAGATACGTCCAAACAACAAAGGAAGGACTATCCAAGCTCACAGGGGGCGACTGGAAAACAAAATTGGCTAGATTCTTACTGCACCAGCATGTAACACCCGGTACCGTGACAGGTCGAAGTCCCGCTGAACTGTTGATGGGTCGCCGCTTAAAGACCATCCTAGATCGTCTTCACCCAGACTTAGAGAAAGATTTTAAACGTGTTCGAATGTTTACAGCTGGTGAACCAATCTACGCTCGCAAGTACGGCCCCGGCCCAAAGTGGGTTCCAGCAGAGATACAAGCAGCTACAGGCCCAGTCTCGTATAAAGCGATTACTACGCAGGGGGAGATATTACGGCGTCACGTAGATCAAGTACGACATCGTTACCAGATTGGGGAAAATCAAGCTGCCTCAGCAGAGTCAGAGCTGGAAGAACAAGATGAAGTTGCCGATTCAACACTGACGACACCGCAGACTGATGTTGAAATCATCAAACAACCATCAGCCAACAGAGAGCCATCCACGTCGGAGCAGCCTGAAGAAACAAGAAGTAGGCCTCCAAGAAATCGGCGTCCACCCTCCTTTCTTAGCGATTATGTAACAGACTAGGGGCGAGGGGTGTTGTGTATTAGCATTAGAGGGCGCTGGTACTTTAGTGGGAGAAAGTCAGTTACACTGTATGCGTTGTAATAGCAAGTCATGTGTATCTGTTGTGTACCTTTATACATTAAATAAAACTCATCACTTCTGAATATTCTACACTTTCTCAACATTTCACCGTTCTGCTGACATTTACAAATTTCTTTCGTGCCCTGAAACTCATCGCCTTCTGTAAATTTTACATCACGACTGATTAAAATTTGTGTCCTTCAGGTGACCAAATGCGGTAAGCTTTCGATTCAGAAAACTCCTTTGCCTCCTCGAGAATTAAGTTTTCCTCTTTCTTTCCCTCTATTGACATAGAATACTTTACATCCGAAGACCCTAAACTTTGAAATATTTGCTGTTTTACCGGACCGAATTTCATAAGGTGTTCGCTCGTTTAAGCTCTTTGTTGGAAGTAGATTCCTGACGTAGTTTGCAGTGTTGACTGCTTCCGCCCAGAACCAACCGGGTAGCTTCGATTCTATCAATAGACATCTGGCTGTGTCTAATCGAGTACGGTTCGTCCTCTCGGCTGTGCCATTTCGTTCAGGGTTGTAGGGCACTGTCAACCTCCTGGTGATACATTGGCTTCTTAAGTACTTGTTAAACTCACCACTCGTAAGCTCACGACCATTTTGCAAGCATTTAATTGTTTTATCTTTCTGGTTCTCCTCTCGTCTTCCTCAGTTATCAATCTTTTTGATTGGTTTGATTCCACACTATCTGCTTCCATCGTCTTCTGTTTCCTGCCAGGCTTTTCAGTTCAGTGTAGTTATTGCATTGTAGGTTTTCCATCAGTGCAATAAAGTCTTTGGTCCCTTGAAACGCTTCTCCTTTTGACCTTAATAATCGAACTTCTGTTCACCTTGATCTATCATCAAAGAATTCCATGAAGTATCTAGAGCCTACAAAAGATTCCTTTCTTAATGGCATACACACGTCCGAATGGACGAGATCTAAAACCTCGGATACTCAGTGGATTCAAGTCGCAATCCCGTAACAATGTCTACATAGTGCACATTGCCTGGAAAACTGACGAAAATGAAACGGCCGTTCGTCAACTCCATGGTCTCTGCGTTGAAATATGTTTGATCAACATCTGGACTTTCTGGCTTCCAGTAGGTGGAATCATCTTTAAATTCCAAACTTTGGCCACCTTCGCTGTCCGTACTATGACTTTCAACCGAGTTTACAGCTTTTTTTTTAGTTTTATTTTTCTTCGTACCACTAGAATCTCCCTCACTTAATTTAGCGAAATTCTTTTTCATTTTAGCCGCTTTAGCCTTTTTTTTTTCTTCCAATTCATTTTTTTCAGGCCTGTCAGTTAAAATTTTACTCTTGCTTTTCTTGCGTGGTATGCGGTTCAACTTTCTCGGCCCAGTCTTTGGGAAGCTTCGAATTTCTTGCGGAGAAATAAACGTCTTGTCCTCATTAGTGCATTTACTTTTAGTCGGTGTTGAATGGGCTTTAGTGATATTAGCATTTTCATTGTTTTCAATTTGGTGTTATTTCTCTCACTCCAGTAGCACTGGATGATGGTCCTGGTTGGTCCTGGTGAAGAGGAATACCTTCAATCTCTATCAAACGGTCCGCAACTGCAGAGGGAAGAAAATCTGCATCAGTGAAAATATCAGGGATATAAGGTGATAATCCTGATTTATGGAAACCTGATATAATATTAGCTGGTGTAAACGCTCTTAAAAAGTAATCTCCAATGCATTCAGCCACATTATAGATTGCCATTGGAATTGCTGGATTCTTCATCTTCCACAGATCACAAACAGAGTTGTAGTAGGCCGTAAAGGGGACAAACACAGTAAGGTCAAGTGGCTGCATACGGTTGCTACAGTGTGCAGGTAACGTTAATAAAATGATTCCAATTTCCCTGCACTTCTTAACAATTTCCACTGAGATGTGGCATTCAGCATTGTCGAATATCAGCAATGTGGGATTTTCTTTGGAGCTTCCAGAATGTTTTATGAAATGATCAATAATATCGCAAAAGATTTCTGAATTATTCCATCCACTGGGTGTTGCTAACCCGAGGGTATCTGGAGGAGCTCCTCGAAGCATATGGGTCTTAAACAATTTACGGGGAAATATGAGTGCCGGGGGCAAGAAAATTCCACTTGCGGAAATTATTGCACACATTGTAATAAGCTGTCCGCGTTCTCCGCTTGTACACCGGTTAACTTGCTTCACACCTTTCATTGCAATTATCCTTTTTGGATTTTGCACTGTTGTTGTGCCTGTTTCATCTAAACTGTAAATCCTCGATGCAATTAAAGTAGGATACCGTTTAAGAATATTTTCAAGATTAATAAAAAAAATTGTTACATTATGCCTGTTAAAGGAAGTTAATCGAGACAGACCACAAGCCTCTGGTTTTCGAATACTGACACCTTTTTTGCGCTTTAAGAAAGCCCTCTGCCAGTCAACACCTGCCATTTTTGATTTACTCCATGAAGGTGGCATTTTAAGTTTGTTTGCTTCGGCCACTTCAAATGCTAATATTCTGGTTTCGATTGTCGATAAACCATAAGCCATTTTACAGCATGTTTCTAAGTATGAAGATAATTCTTCTTCCTGCTGATCGTTGAAAATCTGTCTGTTGGCATAATTTAGTTGTAGTTGGATATCCGTTTCTGGATTAGCTTTCTTTTTATTAACATATCTTTGGAGTGTCTGCAATTTTACTTCGCATTTTCGAGCAGCTTGGCGCAAAGAAAAGTTAGCATTTAGAACTAAAAAACGGCCCTAGACATTGATTCTGCGGTTGATTTGCCTATTTTCCGTTCTTTTGGTTTCCTTGGCACCTAAAAGAACAATAAAGTTTAGATAAAAATACATTGTGAACTAGATTTGATGTCTCAGTGTGTACTATTTACATATGTAAGAATAAATACACGCTGAAATTTTAACATGCAATATTTTTAGGTTTTGTTGTATTTTTGACGTCAATCGAAATATTTTTAAATGTGAAATAGGTACATACTGAACTTAAATAAAAGTGAGAATGTTTATGAGAATTGGTCACTTACTGTGGTATAAACGCCACTGCACACCCTTGCAAAATCACTTTTGTCAATAATTATTTTAAAAACGTAACTTTACTGTTGCAACTTTATTCACAAATGACAAGTCATATTCTTAATGTGTTGCCAACATAGAAACCAAAATTCAGCGGGAAATTGAAAATCAGCAGGCTTTGTCTCACTGTGTACACTGTTTCACTGGGTACCACCCTCCCTATAGTTAAAAGATTTGGATTTATCACAACGTCCATGTCACTAAGGTTTTCAACCGAATCGAAAAAACCACGCAAATGTTCACGCACATCGCGTCGCATGTGTTGTCGACGATTTTGCACATAATAACACTTTTCAAGAATTTGCTGGCCCCTTTGACTGGTAAATTTCCTCCAACCTTAGCCACATATCATAATTATGACGTGACACAGTGTTTAAACTGCTTTAACTCATTTGGGCATGTTGATCATAAAATATCTGACCAGTGGGGGCTCGCCAAGTGCAGTAGGTGAAGTGCCTCTTCACCTAAAGTTTTCATTCAATTACAAATGTTTATTTAAATTACATAACAAATTATTTATCGGTATTATACCTATTAGGAGTCGTTTATTTATGGCATAATTACTTGTAGATAAAATAAGCTTAGTGAAAACACATGACATTTTTTCTGCTCCCCTTGTATTTATAATTTTAATTGTAAATGCAGTCCGTCGAGCGTGAACGCAGTGACCATAAGAAATCGTATCTAACACTCGTACAATTGTAGTGAAGAGTCGGCCTCAAACGTATTTTAACTCTGCACTTATACTTCTGTTGCCGTGGTAACGCCTACGTCAATATCTACAATTCGTTCAGTGAATAGCGCAAGTGAAATGTTCAGTCGCAATCAGCCACTGAAGTGCATCTGCGGGTTTGACCGTCGGTTTTTAAATGACAATTTTGAATCCACATTTTTAGCTGTAGTATTTAATGATATTTTCTCTCTCACTGACATATTATTTGATGTTCTCCAAAAGAAATCATTGGATATTAATATTAGTGTTACAAAAATAAATAAAACTATTGAACTATTAAAGAGGAAAAGGAACGACGATTTCTTTGCTACACTCTTCGAAAAGATTAAGGAAATATGTAGAAATAACACAAATCGATATTTCTAAGCACCCTACGCGGGAATACGCTAGCCTTACCTACTAAATAATAACATTAGAAGAAAATATAGAATTTTGTTTTATGAAGTGCTGGATCACATTGTAATGGAAATGGAAGTAAGGTGTCAAGACTGCGATAAGTTACAATTCATGTCTTTGGCTGATACTACGAAATTTGAATAATATGATTCGTGTTTTCCGTCTAAAGCATTTGAAAGTTTAGGTCAATTTTATGGAAAAATATTTACAAAAAGTCAGCGTCTTAAAAACGAATTAAATTTTTGTTTATACCGATGAAAGTTACCGCAATCTACAGACTCGAGAATTACTAAAAAATCTTAATGAGAACAAAGACATTTTTACCGAAGCCTACAAATTCTTGTGCATCATATTAACTATTCCGTCGACAAGTGCATCAGTGGAAAGACGTTTTTCTTGCCTTAAACGAATAAAAACGTACTTAAAAAATGCAGTACCTCAAAATAGTCTTTCTTCTTTGGCAAATATTTCAATTCAAAAAGAACTCTTATGAGAATTAATAAAAAATCAAGCATTTTACGAAGACATAAAAAATAATTTTGGTGCATTAAAGGACAGAAGGATAGACTTGATACCTATATAAAAACTAGGTAAGTTGACATTAAATTAATTATATTTTTTCTATTTATTATTATTAAGATTATTATAATAGTATTTCACCTGTTTTTTACCTGCGAGCCGCCACTGACATATTTTAGGAATCAGTGTAAATGTTGCTATGCAATTCATCATCATCATCATCATCTCTGACATGGAGCTTAAAAATCTGTTATGACGGCCGTAAGAATAGGTATTTATTATACAAGTGTCTTACTTGGCATATAAGTCACGCAAGAAAATATTAGGCCACGAGGCCATAGCCGAGTGGAATAATTTCTTGAGTAACACGTAAGACACGTGTGTAATATAGTATTTTATCCAACACACAAATTCTATTCGCAAAATAAGGATTTGAAAATTTGACAGTTTAATTAAATTATTTTGACACTTAAAAAAGTAAATAAATTTACATCACAGCAAACAAAAAAGCTTAGCAACCACTGCCTTCAATAAATAATAGTGAGTTAGACTTGTAACTCACTAGTGAGTTAGAATTATAATCAACTAGTGGTTATAAACCACATTACTTGTTCGAAATCACCATACTTATATCGCTTTTATACGTGTGTGTTGAATAAACAAATTAACCTGATGCAGGTGCGTTGCTAGAAGAATTGCTTTGGGGGGGGGGGGCGCAACTCAAATACCAAAAAAAAAGTAGTATATAGTAACAAAGTTTATT
>JABXWE010024997.1:0-12195 GCA_014611495.1 Limonius californicus
TGGGTTCAATTTCCAGTACCGGAACATCGGAATTTTAACGGCTGTTCTCCCTCGCAAGGCAATGGCAAACCAGCGAGGTATTCTGCTAGTAAATCTTCTCTGGAGTAGAAGTCTTTACACTTCCCGTGGTTCGGAGCCCACGTTAAGCTGTAGGTCCTCTATGTATGTGGTATTTTAAAACGTGCAACACAGGCATAGCAGAGAAGGTCACTACGTCTCGTAAGAGATAAAGCACTCGAAGAAAGGTAGAGAAAAATGGTCCGGAAAATTATTCGATTGGCACAAGAGAATGCACAAATGCAGGGTGGTGGTCGCCCACCTGCTAGATGGAGCGACGACAGCGCACAAGTAGCGGGAAATAAATGGAGGCAAACAGCTAGAAAAAAAGAAGCGTGGAAAATTAAATAAAATCAATACCCGAAAACGGATTTATGTAATGCCTGTAGGCGTTTGGAAAGAAATGTGCGGCAATATAGACAGTTTTCGAAGCCAAGAACAGTCACAACCGTAGAATGTGCAGTGGTAGTCATCGAACAAGTAATTGGTAATCCCCATATTAGCCAAGGAGCAGTTGCAAGAACTGTAGGCTTTAGCCAAAGTTCAGTATTTAACATTGTAAAAGCAAATCGGTTTCATCCTTACCACATCACATTAGTGCAACAACTTACTAAAGATGATTACCCACATCAAGTGAAATTCTGCCAATTTTTAAGAAACGAACTTACTACTGATCCACTGCTTTTAGAAAATATTTTATTTTCTGATGAAATCAAATTTAGCAATAATTGGTGTGTAAGACACAACTGTCACTTCTTTTCACAAGATAACCCACATTGGATTCGGCAAGCACACTTTCAAGGAATATTTGCTGTAAATGCGTGGTGTGGTATCGTCAGTGAACTGTATACTAACGTAACTGGAAAGGCCACGCGGATATTGTTCAAATGCATAGCTGTGTGTCAGGCGCAAGCGACTGAGTTGACTATATACTGTAGGATCTCTGTCATTGTCTTACTCACGTAGATAGTAGGCGGAAATCTACAGACGATTCGTTTTTATAATTTAGTTTAGTGCATTTTATAAATTTTGATATTTTGTTGTTGTCAAGTATTCGGTGTCCTTATTGGGAGCTTCGAAAAGGTTAAATTACTATTACTTAGTTTGTATTGAGTCTGAAATATTAAGAATGGAAAGCACTCTTGGTCTTGCAAAGGATCTTTTTAGTTCAGAGGAAACCCCTTTAACATATTTTTTAAGTTACAAGTGCTTTCAGAATCACGTGGAATTATTTTGTGTGGAACAATAATCCTAATTCACAGCAATTGAAATGGTCTTTAAGACAATTATTATTCAAAAATTCTGTAACTGCAAGTGTTAATGCAAATTGTGTCGATTTCGGAAACCACTGCACTCCTGCCTTTGAATTTAGATCAGATGATAGACACAAGCAAGACATGTCTAATAAAACTGAAGATCTAGATGATTAATTAAGAGTTTTATTGAATTTGTAGACAAAAATGTTTAACTGATTTTCAAGAAAATATTATTTATTACAATTCTGGTTGGGAGTGATGAGATTCATAATAAGTTGAGTGATTATTTGAGTGATGTTGGTTGCAGAGTTGTGAGTTGGCGAGACTGGGTTAGCTGTAGGTCTTGCATAGGTTCTGCTGGGTGGTTGAGCTTGGGGTTTGGGCTGTGTGATATTATTTAAGGTAGCGGCAGGTTGGAAGGGTGGAGTGCGTGTTTTATTTGTCGTATTAGGATTTGTTGCCAGCTTGGTCTTTCGTTCTTGATAATATTCGCAGCCTTTAAAGTTCGCTGGATGCATTTTGCCACAGTTTACACATTCTGGTTTCTCAGATCTAGGTTTAATGCAGTCAGAGAACAGGTGGTTTCCCGAACATTTAACACACCTTGGTTCATGCTTGCAGTAATTTTTTGTATGGCCGTAGCGTTGACAGCGGATGCACTGTGGAATGTCAGGCGATTTTCTTCTGGGTTCCACTGCCACTATACAGTGGAAGAGATGCGTGAGTTTGGAAATTTCTTTCGATTTCTCATCAGGATGCAAGAGGACCGCACAAACCGGTATTGGAAATTTATTACGGTTACGTAGACGTGTTACCTTTATAACAGAAAATTGTGTGCTTAGCTCAGTGTTTAGTTCTTCTTCTTGTATTGATATCGGAATGTTCCTAATAATAACTGATAGATTGGCGTTTTCTGGGTTTTGGTAGGTATGATACTTTAGATTGTTATCATCGTAATATTTCGTTAATGACCTATAATCGTCTGGATTGGTTAGATTAATTTTAAGCATATCGCCAGCATTTGCGGTGGAAAAATCACTGATGTTTAGTTTTGTTATGTCTTTTATTACTTCTAGGTAATTTGTAGCGTGATGTAAAAATATTGGAGGTATTTTTCGGGGCTTAATTGTGGTACTACTGTTGTCAGTGTTATCTTTTATGTTAGAGGAAACTTCTACACTGAAGGCGTGGAACTGGTTTTTCTTAACAAGATTGTCTACGTCAAATAAATAACGTTTGCATAGATTGTCTGAAGATGACGAATCCAGGTTACGTTTGTGGTTAGCGTCTGTGTTGGTCTCCATGGGAGTACCTGCGTTTTCTCCTTGAATTACGAGTTTAGGTGGACTAACTGTTGGTTTCATATTTAGATTGTGTTAATATATTAAATGGTTGACATAAAACGAGTGGAGCACTTAATATTACGGAGGGGCGAAGGTCTACCTGCCCAGAAGGGCGGTAGCCCCTAGCAGTACACCTTAGTATCTTTTTTAGATTTGGCCCAAGACAAAGTTTGGCATAAAGCTATCATCTACAAAATGTTTACACTCAATTTTCCAGCATACTTAATCAACATAGTTCATTCATTTATCACAAACCGCACATTCAACAAAATCAGAAATCAAGCCTATCTCCTCCGGAGTCCCTCAAGGGTCAGTTTTGGGTCCGACTCTCTTCAATCTGTTCATCCATGACATCCCAACACCAGAAAACTGCAGTAATGCTCTTTATGCAGATGATACTGCTGTAATTACGCTACATCACGACATCCAAACTGCGGTCGAATCGTTACAACTGGCAGTAAACGAACTGAGTGAATGGTTTCATCGATGGAACATGAACCTAAACTACAATAAATGCCAGTGTAAAATTTTCACCCTACGTCGGTATATCAACTTACCACCTATTACCATTGACAATCATCCGATATCATGGTGTCCTAAGCATCAACCTGTTAAATATCTCGGACTACTATTAGATACAAGACTGACTTGGGGGTCTCACATTAATCAGAAATTCAATGAAACCTACGCTCGACTAGCAATCTTATACCCAATGATTAATAGATGATCTCCGCTTAAAATAGAATGCTGCAAATTAATTTATATAGGAATTCTTCGACCACTTATCACGTATGCCTGCGTTATTTGGGGCACAGCGAGCAAAACAAATCGTAATAAAGTTCAGGTGCTTCAAAACAAAGTATTAAGAATTGCCACCGACGCTGAGTGGTATGTACGGAATGAACAGCTACATAGAGAACTAAGTATCCCATCCATAGACCATTTCATTCGTGCTACAGCAAAGAAGTATTTTGACAACATCACAAACTGCCCAGGCGCTGTTTATTACAACATTGGAAGGAAATCAGTGAATATCAGATTAAAACCAAGACTGCCGCAAGACATCTTGTTATCAAATAGTGATTAATTAATTAACAACTAACTCTGACATATCAGTTTAATTCTTTATTGTATTATTGTTATAAGTGATCTCAACTGTGCAAAGCCCCTGTGTGCTAATCCAGTTTATTAAAAAAAAGAAAAAAAAATATGTATTATCAGAGTTTGGAGTTGGGTTGGAGGTCGTTACCTTTTTTTTATAGATTTTACTAGAATGCTATTTCAAATAAAAGTGGCCATACCAAGCTACAAAAATAGAGAATAATTATAAAAAAACATCAAGAAGCAACTCTTTCACTACCTACATAAATTTAACTAAACTACCTAGAACATATTTCTGGGTACAAATATGATACGATTTCCAATCAATTTATAAATTTCTATTACTTTAACTAAAATTTTGCAAAACCCTTCACTTAGTAATTTTAATACAAAAGTCCCATACGTAGAAACCACAAAAAAAGACAGGTAGAGGAATCCCCTGAGAACCTAGTAATTTCGTCTAATCCTGCACATCCTGCAGTGGCATCTTCAAACGTTCAATTTGACCATTGCAATTTAGTTTACTATACCTCGCTAAAGCAGCAAGTTATTCTTCATTTAATTGTGCAAATATCAAATGAGAGCTGTTAAGTTGTTTGCCATAGACTTCAGGTTACCCAAAGGAGGCCAATCTTCCGGGAAATCGAGCAGCAGGAACATACGAGGGAGGTTCAAATTTGACCTGCATTTTATTTTTTCTGAATGTAATTGAAGAGATACTGCAAAGCGGTTTTATATTCATCGAAGTAGACATGATAGGCAACGCCATAAGCAATTGTAACTTGATTGTATGAATACCGTCAGTTGCATTAACAATGTCGTGCAACAATGTGTCAAGTTCTGTTGCACAAAAGTGTAATTGTTAAATTTCTTTTCAAGAGCTTTTCAAGGTCACCTCCCCCAAAACATTCAAAACACAACCATCGGTTGGCAAAGTTATGGCGACTGTATTCTGGGACGCTATTGGACCAATTTACGTCGATTTTCTCGAAGATAGAAAACCGATTAATTCAGCTTATTACAGTGAGCTTCTTGGAAAGGTTAAGTCGGCCATACGAACAAAAAGACGCGGTCTCTTAAGCAAGGGCGTTATTCTACTGCACGGTAACGCTCGCCCACATACAGCCCATCTAACGAATAATACATTAGCTAAATTGGGCCGGGAAGTACTGTCTCACCCCCTATATAGTCCAGACTTGGCCCCAAGTGACTATCATCTCTTTGGGCCGCTCAAAAAGTTCTTGGGAGGCAAGCGATTTGCCTCTAATGTGGAAGTGAAAGATGCAATGCAAAATTGGTTACGCCATCAACAAAAAGAATTTTTTCGACGGGAATACGTAAGTTACCGGAGCGAAGGGACAAGTGTATTTTAAAAGGTGATTGTTACTTAGAAAAATGATGTATACATAATATTAATTGATAGTTTGTATCGACAAGAAAAAAATAAAATGCAGGTCAAATTTGAATCACCCTCGTACTTTTCTACCCGCATGTCCTTTTGAAGCTGCAAAGTATCTAATAATTTAGCAAAGAAGTTAACAATTCGCTTTCGGCACTTTTACAGCAGTGTTTACAAAAACCTTGTTAACATAAATACAAAATGAAAGTCAAAGTTACATGTAGACAACCTTCAATTGATTAAACATGGAGTGTGTGGGAGTCACTATTATACAAACATCTCTAGTTCAACAAATTTTAGCACAAGTAAATGTGGTAAACAATTACGTGTAGTTCTTTAGATAGGTTAGATAAAAGGTTTTGTTCGTCGTTATCTTATCTATACCCAGCTTTCTCTTAGATTTAGCGTTTTTTGGTTATTATTTGGGTAATCACAATCTATGAAATTGTAACTATCCACTGCTGGAAGTGACGAAGTTTAAGGACTAAAAGACTAAACATGTGGAAGATAAAACGACTTTGATTCACAAAAATTGTTAAACTGGGTTTTTAAAAAAACAATTTCAAACTGAGGAACAAAAATGTAAATAATTCTAATGTCAGTTCCTGCAGCCCCCACCCCCCCATGTAATTAAGCAAATATTTAAAAAAGTTATAAATATCGACATAATCATAAATAAACCTATTTCCTTCTATTTGAAGTCATAAATTATTTTTTAATTAAATTCTTGTTAATAGCTCGCAAACTGAATATTTTCCAACACTACTAACTTTTCCATCTATGAAATGGAGATAAATAAATCGATGAATTGTGGCGCAATTTGCCTCCTACACCCTTAAACACAAGTACAAGGATCGACTGAACAGTTAAAATATAAAATGTAAATAAGTGTTATCAAACAATCACAACGTAAATATTTACTAGTCCAGGAATAGATCCACGAAACGTAGTTTGTAATACGCCTTGGCCGCCGAACGTCAGGACAATAAATCGAAGATAGCCGAAAGGATGGCGTTTTAACAGCTTAAGCCGCGTACAGACCAAGTTCGCGAATAGTTCGGGAACAGTTCGCTAACAGTTCTCGAACCGCTGCAGAAGTCGGTGTGTATATACTAGAGATCGCGAGCAGTTCGTATCGGTTGAGGAGTTCGGCCAAAGTTCGCTACTTGAGCGGTAACTTCAAAGAAACTGTTAGCGAACACGTGTTAAACAGCAGTTCTAGTGTGGATGTTTATCGATGATGATCGATCCTTTATTTAGTGAACAGAAGGAATTTAATTCTGGTTTATCTTTTTTTAAAAAGCATGTGTGGTTAGCTCTTTGTGCGACAATGGAGTGGAGTGAGGAGAAAGTTATTAATTTAATTGAACAGTATGAATTACATCCAAATTTATGGAATCCCAAAAATTCGAATTACAAGAAGCGCAATATGAAAAAAGATTCACTTCAACAAATTAGTATATAGTATATGTATTTCACACGGTTTGCAAATAAACTTCTTCTCCACCATCTTCTTTTGCGGGTTCTTTCTGCTTTCTTCTTTTTCAGTGCTGTTATGATTAAGAAACTAGCACATGCAACAATATCTTCTTCCTCGCTTGACGACGTCGACATTGTTTCTATTATTTAAAATAATAAAAAGCACGACGACCGAACTTCTCACGAACTCCCTTCAAACTAAATGACGAACTCGAGCTTCAATTAGAAAACAGTGGTATGGACGCTGACCTCGCAAACAGCTCGCGAACTGTTCGTGAAAGCTGATTTTGGTCTGTACGCGGCTTTATTACAGGGACATACACGAACTGCGTTTACTTGGAGAATTGTGGTGCTATGCGAACGCCATCGGCACCGTGCTTT
Source organism: Limonius californicus (assembly GCA_014611495.1). Classification (NCBI taxonomy): domain Eukaryota; kingdom Metazoa; phylum Arthropoda; class Insecta; order Coleoptera; family Elateridae; genus Limonius; species Limonius californicus. The sequence goes on from JABXWE010024997.1 coordinate 7,017, forward strand.
TCGGTTCATTCGAATATTACAGTTACGACACGTTTGATGTTAAATTGATTTTATTCCAGGAATGTACGTTCACATACTTCTTACTTATTGTTTTATTTGCTTACAAGCCAGTACAAATGTTACTTTGTTCATGTTCGTATATATTATGAGGTATACGTGGTGTGTACATTAAGTAATGACACCGATTTTTTTCAATTTTTTTTCGAAAAAATTGCGGTTCAACAGTGTCGCCTTCAAAGTAACTGCCTTGGGAAGCCACACAGCGCTGGAAACGGTTTTTCCGCCCCCTCATAGCAGTGCTGGAACTCGGATACTGGAATAGCCTTCAGGTGGCCGGTTACAGCCGTTTGAATGTTTTCCAGTGTTCCAAAATGACGTCCCTTGAGGTGATTTTTCAGTCTCGGGACGAGGAAACAGTCGCAAGGACTCATGTCGGGGAATAAGGAGGCTGAGAAGCCACAGGCATGTTCCTACTAACCAAAAAATCGTCTATTGAAATTGCTGTGTGATAAGGCGCATTGTCGTGATGCAATACCCAGTTGTTCTTGATGGTTGCTCTCACACGCATAACCCTTTTTCGAAGTCTTTCAAGAACCTCTCTGTAAAAGTGTTGATTAATCATTTGGCCTTGAGGCACAAACTCTTTGTGAACGATTCTCTGGATATCAAAAAGCAAATTTGATCTTCGACTTGCTCATTCTTGCTTTTTTTGGCCTTGGAGAGGTTGAAGTGTGCCATTCCATGCTCTGGCGCTTGGTTTCCGGGTCACATTTAAACACCCAAGACGTGTCACCAGTAATGACACGTTCCAGACAATGAGGATCATTTTCAATCGATTCCAAAAAATCAAAGCACCTCTGCCTCCTGATGTCCTCTTGGTCCGACGAAAGGTTTTTCGGAACCATTTTTGCGCAAAGTTTTCATCCCCAAATTGGTCAAAATCTGATGAACGGTGGTGTGGGTCAAATTCAACTCTTCCCCGATCATTCTGATTGTCAACCGACGATCTGAACGCACAAAACCCCGGACTTCATCGACATTTTCATCGGTTCTTGAAAATGAAGGCCTTCCGCTGCGAGGTTCATCTCTCTTCTGAAAATGCCTTAAACCACCGAAAAACCTGGGCCCTTGACAAAACACTGTCTCCGTAGGCCTGCCAAAGTTTTGCAAAAGTTCCATTGCACTGTGCTCAAGTCTGAAGCAAAACCTGATAGCAAATCGTTGCCGGAATTATTTCTTGACAATGATTTAGTAAATTTATTGGCCACCCAATCTATCCGCTATGCACAACAATTGCTAAGAATATCAATCTATGTTTGGTCGCCAATTTTTTTATGTATCAATATTATTAAAGGAATAATTAGAAAACCAGCAGAAAGGATGTACAACGAGTAGTTAAACAGTGGGGCTTCTGGACCAAAACGTGTTACTGCGCAGGTTTTCTGCGCAGGTTGTTTAAGCATGTTGCGCAGGTGTTGTGAGGGTGCCAGCGCAGGTAGTGTGTGTAAGGTGTGTGCGCAGGTGTAGTTAATCTGCGTGTCCACGTGTGGGTGGTGGATGGTGTGTGTAGGTCATTGTCCTAAATGTAGCGCTGGTGGTTGTCTGCCACGTGTGCGTAGCTGAGTCATGTATCGCAGATGGCTGGTGGGGGTCATTGTCCTAAATGTGTGTTAATAGTGGGCGGATGATTGTCCTGTTATAAGTTTGTACCAAAAGTTCACTGCTATATTTTACTTTCATTCCACATGGTGACATCTATGTTTGGTTTTTTGTACCACAGCTTTGTGTCATACCATGTATTACTGTCACTCTATTTTTTTTCAACAGTTCAATATAAGTTTAAATCGCGTCAACACGGTGTTTTTTCTTTCTGAGCTTTCCCAAACGCTTTACCCTTAATTAATAATCTGCTACGTAAAATTAACATTATTAATAACATGTCCTTCATGTGCGCAGGTGTGGAATGAGTAGTGGGTATGTGTGGGTGTAATGTAGGTGGTGAGCATGTGTGGTTAGGGGAAATGGGTAATGTAGGTTAGGTGGAGGTCATTGTCCTTTGGGTAAATGAAAGAGTGGTGTGTGTTTGCGTGTGTGATTGGTGTGATGGTGTGATTGGTGATATTGTAATAAATGAAAGACGATTGTTGTTATATTAGATTTTATTTTCTCAGTAGCCTTCAATGTCGTTCTTGAGTTGCTGTAGCTTCACAAGCCAAATTTCAAGTCGAGTTTTGTACTCGTTGGTGCTGCTGCAGCGTTCCGCCATGTGTAGGAGAGAGACGGAAGTAGTGTTTTATTAATCTCTCCCCTCCCTCTCACTAACAGTTGCACATGTTTGTGTGTAATATGTTCCCACGGGCATGTGAACATGTGAATTACTTAAATAGCATTCTTAGAATACTACGACTACAGTGCCATGTGGTACACATAGCCAGCAACATCTGTTTTGTCTCATGTGTGACTTTAAATAGTTTTCATAGAAAGAGTTTATAATTAGATTATTGAATCTGCTGTATAATTAAGATGACTGCTGCTGCTGCTGCAGCATTGGTATTGCTTATTGAAATTTTGCTATTTTTTAATGTTGTTATTGGCAATACGAATGAGAAGTATGTGGAGAGTCGACAGATGGTTGTAAAGCATTTATATCAATTTGGGTATCTTGAGAATAGTGCTAGTTTTTCTGATTTAAATGATGTGCAAATTAGTACAGCTTTATCATTGTTTCAAAAATATTATAATTTACCTGGTGATGGAGAAATTAATGAGGAAACGCTCGATTTAATGCGTCATCCTAGGTGTGGAGTAAAAGACAATCCTTTGGATTTTAATGTTGTTAGAAAATGGGGAAAAAGAACGTTAAGATGGCATTTCCCTACGCCTAATATAAAAGCTATAAATATAACTATGGAAGTATTTAAGGTTTGGGGAAAGCATTCTGGTTTAAGGTTTATTCATGATATTAAAAACCCGGATATTGTTATATCTTTCAAGCAAAAGGACCATAATTATAATGCTAGAAAAGGGCTCTGTCCTTTTCCATTTGATGGTCGCGGTAATATTCTTGCTCACTCTGAATTTCCTGCAGCGAGAGATCATGATGTTACTGAAGTGCATGTAGATCAGGAGGAGGACTGGTATGCTGATAATTTAGACGCGCCACCTGATGACAAGCATAGTTTGTTTCATATACTACTTCATGAAGTAGGTCATGCATTAGGAATTAGTCATTCTGATAATGTAGAAGCTGTAATGTATGCTTATTACTATGGAGATCATAAAGCTGAATTGCATAATGATGACATTCGAGCTATTCAAATGTTATATGGTACACCTCCACTACTGTCATCGCCAGACTTAACAACGCAAACAAGTGCAACTAAAAGGGCTACTACTACTACTTCAGCACCTCCTCCGGGTCAAAGAAGAAATCCTACTCCTCCAGATTTGTGTAATGTTGATGTAAATATCTTATTAATTATAAATAAGCGTTTATATATGTTCCATAAAACTTGGGTTTGGATATCGCTTTTAGGTGCAGGTAGCACTTATGAGGGGCCTCTGTACATCCCCGATTGGCTCCCATTTATGCCGAAAAATTTTTCAAAAATTTTAGCAGCCTATCAGAGACCTAGTGGAGAAATTGTTCTGGTTATTGAAAGATTGCTTTACGTAGTAGAATTTCCCAGTCTTCAACTGGTATCAGGTTTCCCTAGATCTTACAATACAATTGGACTTCCGGATAACAGTATCGTCCACGCAGCTGTAAATAGTTATAGTGGCCGTACATATATATTTTACAATGATAATCAGTTTCTGGAATTGGATGAGTGTAGATTCAGGCCTAAATCTCACGGCTTAATTTCCAACAACTTTCCAGGGTTACCTCCAAAACTGAGTTCTGCATTTAGATATACCAACGGATTGTTGTATTTTAAGAAGAAGAGAACTTATTTTGAATTTAACGAATTCGCAAGCACGTTAATAAGAGCTGGTAAAAATGATTTGTCTTTGTTCAATGTACGCTGTTCAAATGCTGGTCTGTTAGAACAACTGAAAGATTTGCTCTCTAAATTGATATCTCTGGATGTGTCAATAACAGACAAGAGGGAAGAAGAAGAGGGGGGTGAAGAGGACGAATATTGAGATGATTATAGTCCTAATGTAAAATTCTTAAGGTATGACATCAGCTCAGTTTCTCGCAGCTTCACATTCCTAAGGAATGACGTCAGCTGCTGCTGTTGCACATGTGCGCTCCATGTGGTAGTTGTATGACAAGCAGCAACGCATTCCTAAGGTATGACATCAGATATAGACCGTTACACGCGCATGTGCGCTCCGTGTGGTAGTATAACATGAGCAAAAACGGTTAGCAACAGGCATAGTGTTCGCGGTGGTGGCTGCGAGCGTAACGTATTATGGCAGACGACGCGTCTAATATTTTAGAGTTACGTAAAAAAGTGTAAAAATTATTAGTGATGCTTTACCACTAATTAAAACTTTCGATGAGGTGGAGAGATGGGCTAAATTTGTAAATAAAAATATTTTAATTGTTAGAAAAGCTATTAGTAAAGGTGGAACTAATAAGAATGTAGATCTTTTAAAGTTGGAATCATTTCTTAGTTTACTTATTGGCGACCGCCAATTGTTGAGAAATTTAAAACGTAAATTAGGTGTGAAGAGTGGTTCAGGCGTTGGATCGGGAAATAAGTCGATAAAAAGCAATAGACTAGTTTGGGAGGATGTCGAATCGTGTTTTAATAGTAGAATTAGGACTGGTGTAATTGTTAATTTAGGTTATAAGGATCCGCGCGAATTCTTTGCAAGGGCTTTTAGGAGTTTTTCTATAAAACTAAAAAAAAATCGTAGAAAACTCAATGGTTAAAGTTAATGTAACATTTAGCGCCAAATTTATAAAACCTAGTGCTGGAGAAGTGGATCTAAAGTCATTTAATACCAAAAATGAAAAAATTGATAAAGGTACTAATTTAAAGCGCTGGTATAGCGATTATGTTGAGAATAAATTATTAACAAAATTAGAAGAATTCCAGGAACGTGATTCAGGCTGGGCTTTGCTAGAGATCCTACATTTAAAAGTAAATATAAATAAGTATACTCCTTTAACGACAGCAGGAGGTAGTTACGTGGAATTACCTGCTCTTATTAAAAGTCGAAAAGC
>JABXWE010025000.1:0-12443 GCA_014611495.1 Limonius californicus
CAGTGGTTGACTGTTTGTCTCTGGTGCTAAAAGACCCAAGTTCGTATTCCACTGAGGTCAGTGTTTTTCTCGGGCGAAATAAAAACTGTAAAACACTCATTCACAATTTAGATGCTAAGAGAATATCCCCTACCCTATTCCACCTTCATGCTATCACTAGAAGTATCTGAATCATCGGCACCCTCCGATTCTGAATCAGATTCCCCAATTGAAATAATGAAAGGAGGAATATTTTCAAACGATATATTTCCCATATGTTTTGTCCAGTCTTCCGAAATAAGTTTTTCACAATGCTCACAGAAATTTTGCCACATGTCGGGGGTACATTTTGAAAGAGCCTCACGCCATAAATTTGCAACCTTGTCTTTCGATTTTGGCTGCGAATTTATGTGCTTATTGTAATAGGTCTTACAAAACCCCCACGCCATTTCAATTGGGTTGTATTGACAATGGTATGGAGGCAATCGAAGAACCTCATAGTTGCCCTTTTTCAAAATTTCGTCAATTACGTATCTTTTATTTCCGTCTGCTGTAAAAGGTTTAATTAACTCCCAAAGTTTTTTCTTAGTAATTTTGTCCTGAATTTCGACATTGTGGTGGTTAACCAACCATTCCTGCAATACACCTTTTTTACAAGAAAATGTGGGCGGCTTGTCAAACTGCACTGAATGATAAGGTGCGTTGTCCATAACCACGACATATTTTCCTTGCAACTTGTCCAAAGCAGGAATCAGCTGATTAACCAACCAATTTTGAAAAATTTCCCCATTCATAGTTTTATGATAGTCCCTGTCGTTGTTCTTTGAGTCTAGTAACATGTCGCACCTTTCCAAAAAGCCTAAATTACAACCCGCATTCAAAATCGTGAACCTCTTCCCCTCACTTTTAATTTTGGCTGGGTTACTTTTAAGATCGATTTCGTGTACCCATTGACGATTCGGATTTTGGTAGATTCACGTTTCGTCTATGTACACGAATGTCACATTTTCACTAGAATTTTGATATTGGAGAAATTGTCTCAAAAATTTAATTTTAGATGCAGCGACGTGTTTTTGTTCACATAAAATTTTGCGTCTATTCACCATTTTGTGTTTGTAACCCATTGATTTAATAATTTTGAATAAAGTAGTCCTGCCCCCCTTGTATTCCAATGTTTCGCGAGAGTCAACCAAGAGTTTGTCGAGAGTAAAATGTTCATTCTTCAGATGATACTGCCAAATTTGTCGTTGCAAATCCTTTATAAACGTGTAATTTAAGAAAACGTCCATCTTAGCACGTTTACTACAAATGGAAGATTTCAAAACGTCCTGTGCTTGTGATAAAATGTCCCTTATAGAACGCTCAGACACCTAAAATTATAGGTAATTTGCAATTGCATATTTAAGAAATAATACATGCTTACCCCAAATATATCAATTAATCGATTTATAATCGTAAATTATGTGAAGTCTGGCCTATCTCTTTTATAATGGTTGACAGCTTTCACAATTTGCAGTTTAGTAACTTTGTTAATAACTTTCACCATTCTGACAATTAAGTAGGTATAATATATTATGTGTTTTATTAATTCTAAACTTACTAGATTATTTTAGAAAAGTAGGGGACTATAGAGCTGGCAACAGGACAATTTCATTTTCACATTGCTAGAAATCAATCACATAATATTTCAGAAATGCAACTTAAGAAAAAAGAAATACAGCCTGCTGGATGGCAAATCAATCGTGAATAGTGAATACACACTAAGTTTTATTTGCTCATCGCATTAAACTTGGTATAATTTTCAACAAATTATCGTTCTAAATTATTGTACATTTTCTACTTTACCGCGTCTGACATAGATAATGTCGATAATAAAGAGTATAGTTTATGGGCCATCACTAATGTCAACTTTAAAGACACAATCTCAACCTGTTGGAATGTACTTCGTTTCGATCGTACTGTATAAAACTGGAAATGGAATGTAAACATAAATAGAAGCAAATTTTTAAAATTTCAGTTCTTAAGGTGTACACAAGAACAAGCTCAATATTTTTGAATTTGGGAACCCTATGTACAGTATTGAATTCACACATTTTTCTTTGAGGGAAAATCCACATACGCCCACTCCCGGAATTCTCAATTTCAGTTTGAACCTTGTTTGAAATGTTATTCTCGATGCGTAATGTTGTCAAATTACATAATATTTCTTCTTCTTCTACCCTTGCCTAGGGATAATTCCCTGTTTGTCTTCTGTCTCATTCTTTGAATGAAGAGAACCAGCTCTGGGCCCATCTCGCGGGTGGTCGCCCAGGTAGCCTTTTCCGTCTCGGTCGTTCGTCCATAAATATTCGAGTCAATCGGTCTTCATCCATTCTTTCGATGTGTTCTTTCCATTTTTTTTTTTCTTTTTTTCGTCCATTTGACCACGTCTTGTGGGTTACATATTTCCCAAATGGAACCTGTCTAGAAGGGTCACGTTTATTATTGATCTTAGCACCTTCATTTCTGACGCTCGTATTTTTTGTTTTGCTTTTTTTGTTCCCGCCCTGGTCTCTGTGGCATATGTTAATATTGGTCTTACCATGGCCTTGTAGATTCTTACTTTCCCATCTGTTCTCATATATCTGTTTCGCCATACCGTATCCCTTTATCTCGCCACTTCTGGTGCTCTCGTGTTCCCAACTTATATTTTTCAAAGGTGGTCTCGATTACTTGTATTTTCAACTCCTAGATACTTGAATGTTATTAGTTGCTCGACTATTGGTTGCTCTATTTGAGGCTTGCATCTTATAGAGTCCTTGGATATAACCATGCATTTTGTTTTCTGTGGTGATATTTGCATGTTATACTATTTGGCCGTTATATTGAACTGATGTGTTAGTCTTTCCAGATCGTCCTCGTTGTCTGCGATTAAAATGGCATCGTCTGCGTAACACACTAAATTAATATTGTGCGTGCCCATTTGATAACCTTGTTTGGGTTTAATTGCTTGTATTATACGATTCATTACCAGATTAAATAAGAAGGGACTAAGTGAGTCCCCTTGTCTCACTCCTTCATTAATCGCTATATAGTCTGATAAACTTTCAGAAGTTTTTATTTTTGTGGTGGTATGTGCATATATGTGTTCTATTACTTTTTTGATCTGCGAAAAAATGTTCTTTTCGTTTAAGATGTTCAGGATATTCTGTTTCTTGATGCGGTCAAAGGCTTTCGTGAGATCAACGAAGCATAGGATGGCAGGGTGATTATATTAGATTGCTTTTTCTATAATCTGTCTCACTATGAATATCGCGTCCGTTGTTCCTCTATTCCTTCTAAAGTCTTGTTGTTCTCCTGACATTTCAATTTTCTCCTCTAATTTTTCTAGGATGTCCACAGTGAACAATTTTGCATCGGTGTTTAACAGTGTCATCTCTCTATAATTGCCTCGGTTGCCTTTCTTCGGTATTGTTATGCTTTTACGTTTTTCCATTGTTTATGCACTTGTCCATTAGTTAGGATTTTATTAAAGAGGATATGCATGTGTTCAATGAGTGCCTGTCCGTCATATTTTAGCATATAGTTTGTGATTGGGTGCGGCCCTGAGGTCTTTCGGTTTTTGAGTTGGCGTATTTTCTTTTTTATTCCTTCTAATGGTATTGTGATTTCGTTATTATTTAAATGGTTTGTTTCGTATGCAGGAAGGGGTTTTGATTTGGCTCTGTTGTTTGGCCAAATTGTTCTTTAAAATAGCTCATCCATTCTTTCTTTGTTATATGGTTTACTTTAACATATTCGTTTATGCCTTTCCTTTATTTCTGCAGCATTCTTCATATCCATTTTTGAACACCATATCGGTCGCATTCCGTGTCCTTTGTACAACTTTCCCAGTGTTCTTCTTTTCATTTTCTTATTTCTTGATTAATCCTGTTTCTTACTTGTTTATATTCTTGATGTTCTTCCTCGGGCGGTGTGCTTTTATATTTCAGGAAGGCCTTCTTTTTCTCGAGGGCTACTTCTCTTATCTCGTCGGTAAAGCAGGGAGTTTATGTTGGTTTCATCTGACCTTTAGATTTTCTTGTACCGACTGCTTCCTTGGCTGCCTCCAGTATATTTGTCATGATTGTGGACCATATCTCGTGTTCTGTTTGGCTTTCTGTGCAAGAGTTGCACAGATATTTCTGCTCGAGTCTAGACTGGTAGGGCGCTCGAATGGTCGGTTCTTTCAATTTTTCAATATTTATTCTTTCTATTACTGGGGTCTCGTTCTTCGGTGGAGTTGCCACATTTCATTTTATTTTACATAGTATTAATCCATGTTTCGTTCCAATATTAGCTGAGGTAAGTGTTTTTACGTCCAGTATTCTAGTGTGATGGATCTCTTTGTTGGTGTGAAATTAATTGTTGACGTTTGTCCTCTATTGTCCATCCATGTGAATTTTTGTTGTGGTTTAGGGTCGAAGAATGTATTGTTAATAGGCAGTTCGTTTAAGATACAAAAATCAATTAGCTCCTCTTCACTTTCATTGATGTCTGCATCGTTCAATCTTTGTTTTATTCCAATGAAGACTAAATTACCAATGTGACCATTGAAATTCCCCATTATCATTACTGGATTGTTCCCTTCTATATTACCTAATAGGTCTTGGAGATTTTAGTAGAATGCCTCTCTCTTGTTTGGGCCTTCCTGTTTGTGGTGCGTAAATTGATACAATATGTAATGTTTGGTTGTTTAGGGACATCGTAGTCATCATTATTCTATCGTTTATGTAATGTGCAGCGATAACGCTATTCTCCAGTTTCCTTTTTATTAGAATTCCGACTCATGCATTAGCTCTATCTGATTTTTCTTTGCCACTGTAAAATAGTATATGTATATTTTCCAACCATGATAGATCTTTTACCTTTTTTACGGGTTCACTTACTGAACAGATGTCTATTTCGTGTTTTTCCATTTCGCAAATGATTTCTTGATCTCCATTTCTCCACGATTCTATGTTCCATGTCGCTGTTCTTAGAATTCCAGTCCGTTTCCTCGCATGTGTCGTCAACAATCTATCAGTCCGGTTTCGAAGTTTGGTTGTATTTCAGTGAGCAATGTATCTCTTTTACCCCGGGTAGGTTGCTGGCCTCTTCCAGGAACCCTCCTCCTTTCACATCCCGGACTTGAGACCGGGCAACGGCGGAGTTTACATAATATTTGTTGTCTAATTTTCTATTTGACAATTGTCAAAACAGTTTTGCGCTGCACCAAGGTGTTTATGCTTCACACCTTACCCTACCCCTGCACCACACCGGCACTGTAGAGTCTCCAGATATAGCGCCAAATTTAAATTCCGATATTCTTACTACAGTGATGCGTTTATAAAAGATTGGTTTGGGTTCCCCATCTACAAAGGCGCCAAATTTAAATTTCAATATTCTTACTACAGTAATGAGTTTATAAATATAACAGATTCGCTTGGGCCCTCTGTTGATGGGGGCCCTAGGCTGTTGCACTTTTTGTCCACAGGATAACACGCCATTGAATACTACCAACCGTATATTTTTAGTCTTCATATTTTTTAAATTATTTCTACGATAAAAAATTCGAAACTAGTAACCCCCAAAATATTACTGAAACGAAAAACATAGACCCATTCTAGTTTTTCGGATTGTTGTACTCTTACTAAATTTCAATTTAACAATTGCTGTAGAAAAAGCTAGCTGCGGCAAATAATTACAGGAAAAACTGGAAATTTTTATATTATTGGTACTGCAGTAAGTATTATAAAATCTTTGAGGATATTTTTATTGTCTGTATTTTGTATTACGAATCAGATATGCCCGTTTGATACGCTTGACAATCTACTGGCTTAGGTAAAACTCAATCAACTCAAATAAATTTTGAATAATATTTATTCGAATGCAGAATAAACCTACACAACCTTGATCTTTGGCGATTGTCGTAAATATTTATCAATAAGAGTTTGTTGTTTTCTTTCACACTTATTTAATTTAAAAGTTGAGTAGAATAAAATACGGCATCTGTAATTCATAACAACGTAATAAACTTTCTATACCGCAGTACCTTGTGATATGTATTTTGGGTTGCCTATTTTTGATTGATAAATTTATCTATACTGTGTTTAATTTTCTCTCCCAAATTTGACTTTTCTATTATTAATTATTGCAATACTTTTTAAAGTATAAATAAAAAATTATGTGCAACGCTAAATACTAGAAAAATCGGATCAAGAAGGTTAAAGTATTTGTTGGGCGATTGTAAAATTTCGATTAAATTAATACTTTAGTTTAATTTTTTATTTGTTGCGACGATTTACTATCACGCATAGAAAAAATTAAAATACAAGGTCCGATTTTGTAGGTTATTGTTAGCGAAATTGTATGCTTATATAAAAGCTAGGGTCTGTTTGCGCTGAACGCGTAATTAGAGTAGTGTTTACCGATGTGTATGAAAGAAGTGGTTGATGTTCCAAACTTCGAGAGAGAAATTTCTAAATATAGAAGAATATAATCACATACTGACATTTATAAAAATATAAACATCGACATTACAGGAAATACTGCCAACAGAATAGCTGCCTCTAGGAAAAGAAGGACTATGACGTCATGCATATGGCGTAAATTATAAATTTCAAATTTTAATAGTTTCCGGGGTTAAAATGGTATTCATTTTAAACATGAATAATATAGGAATGTTGTGTAGCAATTTTGCCGGAATTAAACAAAGTGATGATACTTCATGTAAGTCGCTAATTAAAGTGTTACCACTTATCATGTTTGCAAATAAATAGTGTCAGTATATTAAACAGCAATACGCAATTCTTTTTATCTGTTAGTTAGTGTTTCATCTGTACTTTTTATTTTTTATTGTTGCAAGTGTTGTAAATCGTGGTAAAATCTTCTTCGGGTGCTTTATCTTTTACGAGACGTAGCGATCTTAGCGATCTTCTCTCCTATGCCTTGTGTTGCGCGTTTAAAGTACCACAGATATAGAAAACCTACAGCTCCGAACCACGGGAAGAGGAAGCACTTCTACTCCAGAGAAGATGTACTAGGCAGAAAACCTCGCTGGTTTGCCATTGTCTTGCGAGGGAGAACGGCCGTGAAACAGCCGATGTTCCGGTACTGGAAATTGAACCCAGGGCCTTCACGGTAGAAGTCTAACGCGCTAATCTCTAGCCCACGGCCGTTAAATCTATTACAGTTATAAGTGAAAATTATCCTAAATAATTTATTTTATATGCCTACAATTATATCTACATATAGGACTATTCAAAAGCCAGGAAGAGCCTCAAAAATATTACACAATCAAACATACATTCAGATCTCTTATCAGTTTGTCAGCTATGAGAGTACGACCATACCATTAGAAAAATAGGCAACCCATAATACATATCACAAGATACTACGATGTCTATATTTTTATTGACGGTATTATGAATCAGAGATGCCTGTTTGATAAGATTGATAGTTTACTGGCTTGAGTAAAGCTCATTTAATTGAAAAAAACTTTGCATAATATGAAATTTGAAATGCCTAAACGAAGATATTTATAAATACGACTTTATTGTTCTCATTCACAATTACTTTTTTTTTAAGTTAAGTTTAATAAAATACCAAACATATCAAATAGGCATCTCTGATGCACAATCCGGTCAATAAAAATTTAGATATCACAGTATCCCAGCGCTTCCCAAACTTTTAAGTTTCGCAGCCCCTTTTTCAAATATGTTATGGTACACGCCCCCCCCCCTCTTTAGCAAGACGAAATCTTGAACTTTCCCGAACGCTGTAGAATGGTCCAAAAATTGCGACAGTGGGGACAGAACGTATAATACTATGATGTATGTTTAGTTAGGTTAATTTATTAATAAGCGTAGCAGCAGACACAGGCGTAATATTTCGTTTATGTTCTGTTGCATCTAAGTGGTTAAAAATTTATATAAATACTTTTCAAGTATGGAAAAATATTTGATGGGTCTAAACGTAATTTTGAGCATGCAAGTACATCTGCGTTTGAAGTTAAAGAAGCTGCGAAAAGTCATATTCTTCCTGCCGTTGATATAGTAGCAACAATGCTTCGAAATAGTTATGTTAAAGAGATTCAGAAAATATCAGTATCAAATAATACTATTAGTAGGCGGATTGATGATATCTCAGAGGATCTGCAGAAGCAGCTTCTTTCGAAAGTTACAAACAAATTATTTGATATTCAGCTAGACGAGGCAACGGATATTATCAAAGATGCACATTTGATAGCCTACGGTCGTTATTGCGATCATGTATCTATAAGGGAGGACTTACATTTCTGCAAAGAAAACACTTATACGCAAAAGCAATCCAAATGCCACTTGGCACCATTGCATGATACACAGGAAACCACTTGCTTCGATGGAAATCAACCCAGGTAATTTCTGTTGTAAAATATAGAAAAACAGGCCCTTTATGGGCAAGACTATTTTTTTCAATGTGCCATGATCTGGGCGCTGACCATTCAGCACTATTGTTTTATTGCGAATCTTGGTGGTTATTACGTGCAAAAATTATACAACGGGTCTTTAGGTTTAGGATGCAGATACATATAGGAAATAATACTAATAATAATAATGTATTACAACTATCAGATACAATTAACGACGTTTTGCGAAAATTGGAACTTTGGTCAAACAAGAGAACAGTGCAGACACAGAAATGTATATTAATTTAAAAACATTTATAAACGATAACAAACCAATTCATACAAATGATTGTGTCATTTTTAGATGCATAGAACATCATTTAAAAACGTTATCTAGGGACCGCGGTAGAGTAATGGCCTCAGCGCTTGGCTTCGGAGTTATTCTACCAAAGTCGCTCAGGTTCGAATCGTGAGCACTGCACTTTCCCAGGGTGTTTGTGGTGTCTGGGGCATGGGGTTTTTCAAGGGTGGGGCATGTTAGACCTGTGAATAGCACGAAATGTGCTGAGCCGTGATAAGCTGGGAGGGATGGGAATCTTGGAGTTGCCTTTGGCAACTCCACGATTCTTTTTATTTAAAAAAAAAGTTATCTAAAACTTTTAACCGATATTCTTTGAAAATGATTATCTTCTGACCAAATACACGCAGATAACAAACCCGTTTGAGATTACACATACAGATTTATCGTTGGAAGAAGAGGAACAATTCATTGATTTAATATCAATTATAGAAAAGAAGAGACAATTTTCGTTAACAACCGTTGTCGAGTTTTGTATTAACTCGCAAGAACAATTTCCAGCGTTATTTAGAGAGCCATGCAGATTATATTGCCATTTCCTACATATTGTCTTTGTGAGATTCATTTCTCTGCAGTAGTTTGTATAAAATTGTAATACAGAAACTGGCTCAACATCGAACGTGATCGAATGGTAGCGGTAACTCATTTAGAACCAAACTAGGAGTTATGCAGGTCAAAACAGGCACAGTCACTAGTTTGTTTAAATAAACTTAGTAAGATTTATGTAGCTTTAGATTGTACTCGTAAGTACATTATATATGCAATCTCTTGTAAAAAAATAATATGCTAAACATTAAGCATTAAGTTAAGATGTTTTGTATTAGTTTCAATATACTAATTTCCCTTCTACTATTTTGCTGCTGCACCCCTTTGAGGACTTTCCCCTCCCTTGGGAAACCCTGCAGTATCCTGTCGTATATGTTTTGGGTTGCAAATCTTTCAAATGGTAAACTCTAATGAATCGCCCAGGATGTTCCAACATCATTCATCATCATCAACAGCCTTTCCGTCCCACTGCTGGGCATCGGCCTCTTCTCTGCCACGTGTTTCTCCTCAGCGCTAAGGTAGAAACACGGGGGACCTACAATTTAACGTCGAATCCGAACGACAGAAATTCCAGAGAAGGTTTTTAGCATTAAGATCCCACGGTTGCAAGCCGAATTGGGGAATTGTGTGTGGTGGGTTGCAGACAAGATTTTTATAAATCTGCATAGTTCTGCTTAGGTTTCGAACCCAAGCCAGAATCGATGTTTTATTCAGAAAGCGAGCGCTCTACCAACTGAGCTACCACCACAATCGATATGATTGATATTCCAACACAAAATATAAATTTAATTTTAATGCATCGGTAACACTATGCCACTTAATAAACTTTAAAATTCACTTATTTCAACTTATTGTGTTCGAACGGTTTGTGTTTAATGCACAATACTTCTAAAATAAACTTAAAATTCACGTGTTGTATTAACCTGTATGATGGGTTGCATTGTAAATGCATCTATATTATAGGCTCATTATCATTCGCAAATAGCCTTGTACTTTGATATTTTAAAATCAACAATTTACTTCTGTTGGAGCATAGTTGTAGAATTAAATTTCGGAAATAAATGTCCACCGTGGGATAACTTAATTTAAAAAGACGAATTCTGGTTTAAAGAAACTACTTGATCTTAAAACTAGCGAACGTCAAATATCTCAAAGTAGACTGCACCTTTAAAAACAAATAGAGTGTGAGAAGAGGGGGAGGGGTGTATTACCTCATATACAAACCAACCGTTTCTTTTAATCGTAATAAACCCAGAACATTTAAAAACTCCGCATGTCTGAGTTTTCAAAAGTTAATTTTACTAAATACGGAAACCATATTTTTCACATTTTTAAATTAAACATACCCCTGTAACAACGGTTGATGTAGAATGGCTATAAATAAATTAAGTTTAATGCACATTACCTTCTGCCCTTCATTAACTCTGGGTCTTTATATCTGAAGTTATGTTATTTATTAATTACCTTGACTTATACAGGGTGTCCCACGATGCGAGGTCACTACTTCTTGTGCGTAATCTTTAGTTCAAATATAGTTAAAAATTCTAATAAAGTTATGCCCTAAAGTAAACCGCTTTCAAAATACAGAGTGTTAAATGATCATGAATTAAATAATTTAATTTGTAAAAGCCAAGATATCCCATGACGCGAGGTCTTCACCTACGCATAGGAGAGGTGAAAAGAAGTCAAAACTAAAGAGTGATTATTTTCTCTAAATCGACTATTAACGAAGTTACGGCCTGTTTTAGTTAAATACTAAAGCAGCCGAAACAATAAACGATAGCATTTTTGATACAAACTGTCTAAGTTACTATGGAAATGATATTACTACTTGTATGTCAAAGACTAAAGCACCTTAAAGTTGGTTTCTCTGCTTGCGCTTATTAACAGTGTTGATAATGTTTACATCTACAACGCCAGAATACGCCAATATCCATTACATGTACGGTTTTTATGATGGAAACTCAGTAGCAGCTGCTCGAGAATATGGATTGAAATTTCCTAATCGGCGACTACCAGACTGACGAGTTACCCAACGAGTGCACAACCACCTACTTGAACATGGAACTTTCCTGAAACTGTGGACTGAGCGTCAAATACAGCAAATATTAGACAATGAGGACAACATACTGCACAAGTTATGTACCACGGAGAACAATAAAACGTCATGATTTATATCCATTTCATATCCAGCCTGTTCAAGCACTCTTACCTACAGAATTCGCTAGTCGCATAAAATTTTTCCGCTGGATCATTCAAAATGGATACCTACGTAATGGAATTTTATTCGCCGATGAGGCAACATTTACAAGGAATGGATTAATAAACAAAAAGTACAGCCACTGGCTGGCTGGCTATCTGTAGAATCCACACGAAATCACAGTTGTTATGTTCATTTAAGAGTTGTGCCGCTTCGCTTGAATGGTCACAATCTAACAGCCCCTGCATAGGACTTAAAAACGCGATTTTAATGGCAATTTTGTATTGACTACAGTTTGTAAGTATTTTTCCGTTCAGAAATTAATTTATGACCAAACCCGTCTCGATGTTTTCTTTCTTTGTGAACCATATTTGCCAAGCTAGAAAACACTTCTCAGAATCCCTCTTTTGCTGCGGTAGCGTTCCCATGTCGTTTTCCGAAGGTTACCTCGGAACCTGCACGCGGGGATTCCTTCCAGAACGAAATTAGGCTTAGGTGGCGTTTTTTGGGAACGCGGGGAAAAAGAAGTCAGTAGGCAACAATTTTCCGATACGAACGTGCATGAAGAGCAGGTTTTTTCGCGGCACCTGTTAAATTGAGTTTATCGTACCGAATATTGCTTTAGGCAATTAGTATCATTTTGACGAAGTCGGATCTAAATAAGTTTTAAGAGTGGAGCCTGGTTACAGAACAACCAAGTGTGAATGTTTTTTTCTTCGATTCATTCGGATAAAAACGTTTGAACCGGTGAAAATGTGATTGTTGGGTCTGTTGGTGATACAAGCGTTTGAAATTCCTGTTGCCCTCAACGTCAGCTGTCCCCGTTGGAAATAATTCAACTGATCCTGTTGGGAATAATCTGCTTCCACAGGAGCGTACCTACCAACGTTTCGTCCCCCTGGTTTCCTGAGGCCTTCTACCTTTTACTCGGACCGGAAAAATACCCCCTTTCTCGACTGTACCTGCATCTGGAA
>JABXWE010025001.1:0-33810 GCA_014611495.1 Limonius californicus
TAGAAAATTTTACGTCAAATCGATTACTAGGGAGTTTTTATAAACACTTATGGCAGCACTGACAGGTGGCTGAAACTGACATTTCAAACTTTCAAATTCAAATCGAACTACCAACATCGTAAAAAAACAAACTAAAAACGGTACGATTATAGGCCTCCTTAACGTACTGTTTTTAAGCTAAAACAGTGCGCTTAGAACGGCTTTATAAAACCGAAATAGAAAAAATTCATTTAGGTCTGCATGTATGTCGAATATCCGAAATTCTACCGTGCAGCTTCTATAAATATAATATTTTTGAGCACCCTTGTGTAACTATACCCATAAAAACCCAAATGTAGATATCTGGTGCAGGAGAGAACAAAATATTTTAAATATGAAAAAGTCCGGGCTAAGTGCTCCATCAGTTTTTCTCACTCTGAAACAATCAAATCTAGCGAGTTTGTACACGGCGAGCGAAACCATCGCTTTCAGTTACTTCTGTAGTGTCGAGATCTTTATGATGCTCTCAAGTAGGTGCATCTTGCAACTGTTGTATTTACCGGGGAATTTCGCTCTTGGCTGATGAAATATTTCAGTTGAAAAGAAAACTAATAAAAGAATTTGTGTAGGTACTTGTGAATTTCCGTGATGCGCTGTAAAATGTATCCTGTTTCTACGAATAGGTAAACACGATGCACTTTAAGTTTATAATGTTGCCTTATTGATGCGCTTTGCAAGCATCGCTGAAGACAACGACTTAAAAACTTCAAATGCACCACTCCACAACTGTATTAGCCGATTGTTATGGGAACCGGTGCAGGGATTACTCTAAAAATTATTATTTTCGTCTAGACTGTAAGCAAGATACTTAATTTTGGGTTTTTGCTGATGTAACTTGTAATTGTCTGGTACATGTTTGTATACCCAAGGTTATAGCCAAAAGGAAGTTTACATTTGTGGCGTTAAAAGCACGGAGTTATCGGGACGTAAGTAGACCACCCTTTAAACAAAAATAAAAATGCAACTGTATTAGTCGAAATATGACTGGGACTTCAAACCGAAAAAGCGTATTATATTTGACCTTCTGCGGCCATAGGCGTTCTCAAATATATGTTTAAAATGCTTTAATAAAAAGGAATATTTTGTTTATGTATATATCAATCCGTTCTTCACAAATCTTCCAGCGATTATTGAACACTAATATCTGCATACCAGCATACAGAGTACGGATGAAAAAAACAAAATAATTTCGGCAATGAGCAGTTTTGAGGATGTTTGCAATTTTGTGTTGTTAACTAAATTCAAAATTTTTCATTATTTTCACATTTGTGCTCAAAATACAAATTAATTTGATCGTCTCTGTTGCTTTTTGGTCCAACTTGGAAGTGGCATATATTAATGTTTGTTACAGTCGTGCTAATAGTAACGCAGATTCTGAACCTGCATAGTGCTAGTGAAGAGAATTTGATAGAACAAACAGTACAGCATGCAAATATCTCCAAAATGGATTATTTTCGGACCATGTAGATAACATTTTTCAACTTATATTGAGCCGTACTCTATACCTTCAATATAATACACTTTTTTCAACACCCTGTATATTTCGGGAGGATTCGAATACCGATTTCGGCAACCTAGGAATGGCCACTGAATATGTATGGTCCGTGGAGTTGTATCTCCCCGTTAAAAATTTCCATATTTCATTACTCGTTCACGTCGGTCCCGTCGAAAATCAGTCGACGGGGGCAAAGATAACGCAGCCACTAACTGGCTATTTAGTTTATCCCACAGGATCCTGCCCTCAGCAGGATGTGCGGCCGAGAGGCAGAAAGGAGGACCATCAGGGTCGAGGTTCCGCCTGGCCGGACCCGCTATCACTGCTGACGCTGCTCTGCTATCTGAATCAACTCCGGCACTCAACGTTCTATTGATCTCAATCGGCCGCACTTGCACGCTCAGCAAGTTTTGCCGACCGACGAGGAAAATTATAGAAGAGAGGAGGACGGCCTTGACTTTTCACTCGTGAAACGACCGGCGGATTTTCGAAGAAGAGAAATTAATTTGAAAAACGGCGCTTCGTCCCGATATTTAAAGTGAGCGATGGCCGCCCCATAAAATAATTTGAGTCTCTCTAATGGGGCTCCGGCGCATTTTAACAAAGCAGTATTAATTTTCTAGGGCAAGTTTGAAATCGTCGAAGTTCAGCCATTTGTCATTTGTGCATTAACTGTCGCACTGTGGCGGACTACGCCCTGGCGTGTGCTTTGTGCATTTTTGTATCGTCTTATTCGGATAATAAAACTAAATTTACTGGTGCCTTAAAATTGCAACCATAAAGCTGAATCGCATGAGTTATTATTTCCTTTGTACGTTGAGTGCGGACCTCCGTGAATATTCACTTCAATTTTCGTATACGTCTGCTCGTTAACCAAATGTTTTTCAACGAAATCGTCTTTTACTATTGGTAAATCAAAAGCATTCGAAATTGTTCTAATACGTCAATTCAAGAGTGGATTCTCCACAACAGTCAGATTTATTGCCTTTTTCATTTTCTGTCTATTTCATAATATTTGCGGTGTTAGGAAAACTGCTTATAAAAAGCAGCTATTCGCACTCGCCATGCAGTACGAAGAAGATAGGGCTGTACCTTTCTAATGGGAGAACCCATGCCAATGTTGCCACTATCCCTTAGCTCTTAATATGCAGTAATTCCTTTTCCGTATACTAAGTTTTGCAAGTTCGGGGGGAGGAGGCTCTGGTATGTATCTCCCCTCGTGGCCAGAGTTGTGCGGAATAATACTTTCCCTTTTGTTTTATATATATATATATATATATATATATACGGGGTGTATCAGAAATAGGTATAAATATTAAATCCGATGGTAGATTACAATACACACAAACTAAAAAAAAACATTTCTTTGGCAATGGGACCCTTAAGATGTGAGAAAATAATAATTGAAAATTTGACCTAAAATTGTTTGAGTGCCGCAGGATAATAACAAAAATTTGAGTCCAAAGACATGTTATGCAAAGGAGAGTATGATAGAAGTGCAAAAAAATTTCTTATCACCTGCCACAAACCAATACTATTAGGTAGGTCAGTAATTTCTATTCAGTCTGTTGTTATCGCAAGCCAGACACGTTTTTACGTGTTTGCCACTTTGGATTTACTTTACAATTAGGTAATAACCTTCTACAGCTTCAATCCAGCATTTTCTATGTATCGTCAGCAGTTCTCAAACAAAGTTGTATTTTATTTATAATTCAAAAAAATAAACTTAATGATATTTGAAAAATGAATAGTACCATTGAATTCTACTTGAGTCAATCTATTACTGGTTTAAATACCAACTACCGTTCCTGGATGTTTTGGTCAAAAAGAAATCGGGCGGAAGCCTGGGCCACACGGTGTACCGGAAACCCACTCTTACAGACCGCTATTTCGCTATGTCAACACGGAATCATACCACCATCCGGCACAACTTCGATCAGTGGTTAAAACCCTGGTCACCCGTTCTCAAAGACTCGCAGACACAGAAAACATAGACCAAGAAATGAAGAAACTTCGAAAAGCTCTACGACAAAATGGCTTCAAGAATCAAACCAACAATGATACACTTAAACCCAGCCCAGCTAAGCCACAGGATGAAAAGAAAAACCTACATCCAAAGCCCATTTGCCATACGTTAAAGAAATAATCGACACAATGTGAAAACAACAATCACAACCAACAGCAAGATCTGCTCCATTCTACGAAACCCCAAAACAAGGATACCGCTGGAGAATCAAGGTGTCTATGAAATTCCCTGCCGGGACTGCGATCAAACATACATAGGTCAAACGAACAGACGAGTCAATGTGAGAAAAGAAGAACACGAGAATGCCGTACGAAAGAACGAGAAGACTTCATCACTGGCACAACACGTAAGCACAACATCTCACAAAATTGCTTTCGAAAACACCAAAGTACTGGCCAACATAGGACACCTGAAATCAAGAATAATAAGGGAAGCAATAGAAATCGAAAAACACCCAATAAACCTAAATTTTCGTGATGACACCCAAAGACTATCATCCGCATGGAAACCGGTTCTCGCTGAAAACCAAACATACAACAGAAACCAACAAGCAAACACAAAACCACCTCAACAAAATCCCGATCCTGTCACACGCAACCGACCCCGAAATCAGCAAAGCGCAACCACACGGAACGGTCAAGAAGTATATATAGCACCAGCGGAAACGAACGTTGACAGTCGTACTACAAGAAGTAGTACCAGAAAGTTATATAAGACCTGCAGATGGTAAATGTGATTTTGCTGAAACGTCGTCAAGAGAACTACCTCGTTCCGTCCCAGGACCAAGAAGTTGCTACACATTTATCGGTGACTATAATTTGTGGCGTCAACTTGTGAGCATTTTTGTTCCATTTCATTGCTATAAAGATGTCCTTCATTTTCATTTCTCGAACGGGATGAACTTACGTTCCCAGATCAGCTTTGTGGTTAGTTGTTCATTTTTTCTTGTTGCGGTTTTGCTTTTGTCAAGCGATGAGCCAGTAGTGAATGTACCAGTTCTGGTCTGTTCTTCTTATTTCGCTTTCGACGCGGTTCTTGTGCCTTGGTTTTATCTTCATCTTCCGATCTGTCTCGTTTTTGCTATTTCTTGTTCATTTTTGGATTGAATTGGTTCTTCTTGCTTCATTTTGCTACCATCAACTATGAATGTGTTATACTCCATGACCACGTATTTACCTTCCCTTTCAGATATTTCATTATTGAAAATAACTCTTTCCTTCCTAGAAGTATCTGTTTTAGGTATTGCTCGTCTATAATTAACTGTGATCGTTTTAGTACCTTTTTGTTATCTAGAATTAAATATTTCAGTCTAATATTTACTACGACACTAAAAATTATTGGGCTAGCGGACTTTCTGAGGTTTATTTTTCTGGTTGCTTCTATGTCCCAATCTTCGCATTTTATTTTTATTTATCGTTTATTACTTTTGTAATGAGCTAAATCGATATAATTTACATTATCTGATTCGAGACCGTGTGTTACTAAATGTATTATCGTTGCTCTCTTTCCGTTATATTCTTCCTTTTTTATTTTTGTTCTGGTGTTTGCTCATGTATTTGGATTTAATTTTGTTGTGTTAATTCTAAGGCCTTTGCTAATTTATCGTTATTTGTGCTTATTTCTTCTACAACTTCTGTTTTGATTTGTTTCTATTCTTTCTAAAGTTGTTCGTTTCTGTTTTGAATGTCTGCATTGAAATTTCTTATGGTATTTATTAGTTCTTAATTTGCCATTCTTGTTCGTTTCTATTGTTACTGGACAGCTTAACTGGTTGTCTCTCGATTGTGTATGAAATGAGATTTATTTTGGGAGAATAACTTATTTAACTTGTCTAACCGTTCTTGTATGTTTTTCTTAACAAAGCGGTTTTTCTTAGTTTTTCAGTTGAACCCTGAAGATATTTCAGGTGTTTGTTAGATACCGTTTAGTGCAATTTCTAATTTGACTGATAACTTGTTATAAATTTGGCTTTAACTTGTGTTTAAGGTACATTTTAACGAGCCACTTCGTTGCCTAACATGGCCACCACTTTATGTATCCCTCTTAAGATAACTGAAACCTAACTTTAGCTATAAAATATTATATATAGTACTGCCACTCGAGTAAACCCTTCTCTTCATTGTCGTCCAGTATTCCAAAAAGCCAACAAGAAACATAAGTTAACAATTCTCAGGCACGTAGTTACACAATTAAATGAGTAGCAACTTCATACTTATCAAGGAGTAGCACACCAAACGCTATAGCGAAATTTTGAGCATGAACATACAGAATTAAATTTTATCCTTTGAGCCTTCCCGTACCTTTGTGGTTCGCGGACACTACTTCTGGGAACTTCATATGCCTAATGTTGTTTGTAACTGCAAAACTTCGCATTCTTATTAAGTTAGATATCTTGTGGGAAACTTTAAGTGTAATTTCAGGTTGATTATTTCTAGCTATTATTTTGAACGTCGCTTAAAATGTGTATACAAAAATTATTCGCGATCGCGTAATCAGATTTATGCAACTTGAAAGTGACTTCTCGATTTTCTGCTACAGGTACAGTTTTTTTTTGTAGTTCGCTACTGCTACAAGCTATTTTTTATTAAAAAGCTTCAACAAATTTCTTTCTAACTCTGGGCATTTCCCCATATAGAATGTTCATCAATATACTCATCTAATCTCATCTTCTTCCTTTTCTTTTTCTTTCAATCGCCACATGTGTACATGATTGTTTCGTATCTGTTTCCAACTCTTATTGTTCTTGGCCAAAACTCGCTAATCTCTATCACTTCTATTCCTCGTATTCCTTTGGAATTGACGTTGAATTCGGTTATCCTCTTCGCTGATATTCTTCGATATCCTTTTAGCTTGAATACTGCTGAACCACTTATCGACGAGTTAGATTTTATAATGACAGATTTTAGACCAAACCCACTGAGTTGCAAAACTTTAATACATGTTCGGGTTTGGCTCTTCCATCTGAAGGAAACATTAACCCGATAGGTTAGAATTAAATCTTTTAACTCAAAGCACAATCCAACCTCAAAAACCCATTCTATTTGGTCCTAGCTATCTCATCATTACGCAATCTTCTTAGATGACCTGAATGTGTTTACGTTAATATTTATTTCAACACAAAAACGTGCATTGAATACATTCGCCAGCTGTAAAGGTACTTTTTTCATACTGTAACGTAAAGTAGACTTTACGGTACTAATTTGAGTCCGGGAAATGGCACATTACGATATCAGGTACTGTAATGTTACTTTACCAGACTGATTCATCCAATTCTCCCACAAAATGAAACACCTGTTTAAATTCTTATACCTCATAAAAAATTTAAAAAAATAATATGAAAAATTAAATTTATACTTAGTTTAACAAACATGTATTGTGAATATTAACAGTAACGGTACAACCGCTATTATCGGAAACGTTTATAGAAGAAGGCACATCTTTATTACTAACTATGGCGGAAGTTGATTGATTTTGCTGCAACACCTCCACAAAAGTTTCACCCCCTTGTATCATTCTTGCTATCTTCTTTTTGTCTTCAATAGATTCTTCAACATATTTTTCAGCAACTTTGAACTCTTCCACCCTCCATGCCGTTTTAAAACATTGATATTAGCCCTAGCGTTGACGAAGTTCTACTGAAGCAATGGCCTGCATACTTTTGGGGATGTTCAAGATTGAGAAATTCAGCGATTTTTCTAGGTGCTCCCCCAACAGTATGTATACCAACTCTTTGGCTTATGCATTTACTTTGTCTATAGCCTACTAAAAGTGCTTCTTCAGGAAGGTTTTTTGGTCGCAAATTGTAATATTTTCTAAGAACATCCAAGTATTGCATCTCATCGTTGTTAATCACAGTAAACACCCGTCTAACATGTGTTTTTGTTTGATTAATACGAACCACTAACTGAGACCCAGTATCCTCTACACTACATCATCTACGGTTAAATTATAAATTTCTTCTCTTCGACACCCTCAAGAAATTCCTAGCAAAGCGATTACTTTTACTAGTAAATACTCCTTCGTTGGTGCCTCTCTCATGAATTTTCAACTTCTTCCCTAATCAGCACCTTCGACTGATTTGGATGGTGCTTTTATGCTTTTTTAAAAAGCTAACAACTTAGGAAAACGTGAAATGTCGACATTCTCATTAACGACCACCGTTGCCGTAACCATCGAGTACTTAGACCATAATGATGAACAACTATTAAATGTTTGCGGCTGAAAGGTAAAATAATGTCAGTTAAAAGGAAAATTCTTAAAAAAGAAACTTATCTAACCAAATCCAAAAAGTAAGCCAACATCACGTTTTCATTAACACTCGTTTCGACCTCTTATTTTTTGCGCCAGTCACAAAATAACACATATTTCTTCCCATACTTTTGCGAAGACTTGAGAGGAATAAGTTTTCTCACAGTTTCTGCGCTTCTCTGAGACATTTCACTTGATTCACTAGCCATTTTCCAGCAGATATTATTTTTCAAATTTTTTTACAAAGCAATATGTCTGCCTTTATTTACACTGTTACCTTAGTAACTTTTATTTCTGTTAGATAATCAAAGTCGCATAAGTACGTATCTGTTAAAATTACAATTTATTTTTTAATAAAATGATTACATTGCCTATTCAATGTCAAATATGACATTTAAAATTTTAATTTGCTTTTTATTTAAAATCGTTAACAGTATGAAATAAAACGTAGTACAATACACGTGTGTGAAGTTATTATTACGGTACTGGTTTAGATATTCTTGACTCGACTCCTTTATTGCCTCCTCCGTAAACATCTGACTCGTACCGTAATAAATCACTTCCCGGACTTATAACGTAAATTACTATTACAAAAGTTCACGCGGTAAGATTTTGTTGGTTTTTTCACCAAACAGGAGCAATCATGATTGTTTGGTTGAACAAAGTTTAACTCGTTTGTGTTAGTTCGAAGAATAAATTTAAGTTTCAAGTTATGTACTCATGATATTATTAATGTAATAGACCGTGTCATACCATCAATCGGGCACCAGGCTGTTTAAAGCTTGTTAGACATGATACTGTCTCTAACCTAATTCTCTACAGTTCTTTAATTTTCGAGAGCGAACGTGGCGATCTACCCTCCTATGTTTGTGCCATGCGTGTAAAGTAATGTACACAAACATAGGGGACCTACTGGTTAGCACGGGCTCCGAACTTCTTTTCCAGAGAAGGTGCTCTTAGCAGAAATAGCTCGTTGGTCTACCATTTCCTTCCGAGGAAAAACGACCATGTAAAAATCCGATATTCCTAGACCTAGAATCTAACCCAGGTCCTTTAGCGTAACAATGTAATGGTAATGTAATGGTGTGTATGATGACGTAAATTTTTAATAACTGATCTTATCATAAAACCCATACGAATACAATTAGAAATTTTTCGAAAGTCAAGTCTTCTTTGGAAAATTTTAATTATATAAATTTTAAATAATTCTACAGTAAAATGTTGACTTAAGTACAGTGCCACATACAATTCACAAACACGCTGAGCTTGAAATTCTGATTTTTTGTGAATATATTATTAGTTGTAAACAACGAAAAAATTCTGACTGCCAACATTGAGTAACTTAACTTTGTTGAAGCGTGTTCGTGGACGAAAAATTGTTTTATTTTCAATGAAATTGACTTCTTACCATGACATCGGTCTGGACCGATTAGCTTCCTAACCGTAGTATGTTACTAGTTGAACGGTTTATAAGAAAAATTTGAATATCTTTAAGACGTCATTCTGAATCAATTTTGGGCAAGTCCATGATGTGGAAGTTAATCAAGTCCGATCAAAAGAGTTGGGGAAATATTATTATGGTAGGGGTACAAATATCGAGTACAAATATCCAGAAAAATCACAGTTCGGTGCACAACAATGACGCGGAATCGTTAATTACAATTCCGGGCGGCAATCACATCTGTTCGCAATAGCGCGCAATCGGGTCGAAATAAAATCAGCTTTAAACTCGCGAACGCTGGTCGGACCTGCCAATAAAGCTGTCCTCTGTAACAGTGACACGGTAATACATGGCCGGGCATTCATCACGGCCCTGCCGGGAAGGGGCGAACGGTGAAATGAAATGAGCAATAAATAAAAAGCTGTAAAGTCCGCCCCGTGGTCATCTATCAGCGTGCGGTCGCAGCCAACTCCGACCCGCATATGTGCACACGTACCGCAAATGTCCGCGCGCCGCTCTTATTTATTGGAACCGCCAAATTTCGATTAAAGTGATGCCAATTTTACCGATTTTTATGCGCTTTTGTTCGCCGCTCATTTCCACGCCGTTTCACCATGTCGACTTCCTCGGCCATCCGTAAAACGGATCTCATTAGAAAACAACCACGACCGGGATGTTTTATTGTCCAGCATGTTTTAAAGATGGAGAAGTTATCGTCAATTGGCAGTAAATCCCATTCGATGCCAACGCGACTAGTCAATGCACATCATCATCTACCTGCGTTATTTATTAGAACAACTGAATGGAGCAAATCCTCTTTCGTGAATCGCATTTCCTTTTAAACGGTTCATTTTTTCCGATTTGATGAATAGACGACGGTCATTGCTACCAAAATCCTTACTTTTATAGTCGTTTCCTAAAAACAACTCGAAACTGTTTGAAATATGGAGAAATTTTATAATGGGCAATAAACAATAAAATGTAAGAATTGCCGGAAGCGAAACAACGCTTTAATAAAACTAATATCTTGAAATGCAACTGTAAAATTTCGATTTGCATAAAGAAGTAGGGTAACAGCGGGGTCCTTTTGTTTTTGCACTACATAAAACACAATATTGTCTAAGGTCTGGGTATCTTCATGCATACATTCATGAATTTACAAGAGTACGGCTATTACGTTTACGTATTAGACAAAGACTGCTCCCTTTTTACGACAAGCAATGTACAAAGGTATTATTCAAAACAGCAATGCAGTGCATCCATTTTAATCTTCCGCTAATCACAACTTTGCAAATCCACACTGACGCCGATGTGTCCTTTTTTTTGTTGAAATTTATTAAGCCATAATAAAGTTGGACTGCATATCATTTTCCACCTCGTATAAATACTTGTCACGTATTTGTTGCATTAACTAAAAAGAAGGATTAATAGATGTTTACATGTTATAATACATCCGTACGTTTTATTACAGTCATAAATTCAGCTTTAAAGGCAACAGGACGCAGTACAACATGAGAACGAATACACGCTGCTTGTTTACATTTTTAAACGTCTAACTGGGCTTAAAAATACGGCCATCCCTCAATTACCACCATAACCGCGTCTATTTATTATTCACGATGCTGGGCGTGCAATTAAAGCCGTCCCGTTTTGTTGCAGGGACTTGAAAATGGAGAATGTGATGATGAATTCAATCCACACCCAAATAAAAATCGTCGATTTTGGTTTGAGCAACATCTACGACCCGAGCTGTCCCCTACGAACCCACTGCGGCTCCCCCGAGTATGCCGCCCCTGAGCTCTTCGTGCCCGGAAAATCCTACGGACCGGAAGTGGACCTTTGGAGCCTGTTGGTCCACCCCAAGGACTAGATTCCTTAACTAAATCTGTCTTCTGTTTTAGAGGAGTTATTTTGTATGGCATGGTTGTCGGTCAGTTGCCCTTCGTCACCATTCGCGAAGAAAACTTGTCCTCCCAAGAACGCAGGAAGAAACTTTTGCTTCAGATCAACAAAGGATACTCATCGAGTCAGCGGAAGGCCTTGTCGCTTGCTTCGCCGGATTTCAGAGCAATGGCGGCTCGAATGCTGATCGCTGATGCTGCGAAACGGATAACGGTTAATGAACTCATGTTTCACAATTGGGTCACCGAAAAAGGCAAGAGGGGCGTCATAATGAATCCTTGGAAGAGCGTGGATGAAGATCTGCAAATGTCTGTGCGTACCAACAACAGGACGTTAAATGGAGCGTATCTAAATTCGGCCAACAACAACAATATTGGTTTCAAAACACTTTCAAGTATCAATTGCTGTTCTTTTTTATCGTTTTTCACGGTGCAATCCTATTATTAGTGAACCCTGGCCTAGAACGCTTCATTTCGACGTACTTAACTGTTATAAATTAACTTTTCCAGTCCGTGGTTAGTAATATTTTGGCCCACAATACCCAATCTAGACAGTCAGTTTTTAGTTAATGCTAACCTTAACTCGGATCCAGTTTTCAAAGCCATGTTTGGTATTACCTCAATCCAGAATTGCCCCATTTAAATACCATCATCTTCCTGGTTAAACCCAGCGCTGTAACACTTTAACTTTACGATACAGAATGTCTCATTTGGAGAACATTTACGTTCGCACTAGTGCTGCCGCCGGGAATGAGAAATTTCTAGTCTCGTCTCGTCTCGCTTATAGAAATTGAGACGAGACTCTCTACCTCTCGTCTCACCATTGCGAGACAAGAAATAAAGTCAGCCTGTTGTTTTGTACGGTTAATTTCTGGTCTCTCATGGGAGAGTCTCGAATTTCTCGTCTCGTCTCGTGTCACGACAGCATAGCAAGTTTTGTCGCATTTCTAGTAGACAGCATGTAGAATTAGTTGACCGTTGTTAATCTACGGTGATAAACGTTGTCTAGTTCTCACTTAACATCATCCCTTTGACAAATTCACTTGCCCGATCCCTAATATCCATTACCTCAGCGCAAAATTGTCCGATTAAAAATAGTCATATTCGCAGTTATTCCCACTCTTTCTATAGTCTCACTTTTTCACCCGGAGAGTCTCATTTAAAAAATATCTAGGTTCTCATTTAACAACAGCTCTTTCGCTTCACTGTCTCTATTAGTTCTAACCCTTCAAAAGGTCAACTTTTCCACGGAGAATATAGTGTTTAAACAGCTTAGATGGTCTAGAAGTTAATGCCACTTCATCGACATATTCACTTTCGAAATTCCCGATTTCGATTGTGAGAATCGACAAATTTAGATAAACATCACATTCGCAATTCCCAAGTCTCATAAAAACAATATTCGCGTTCTCATTTAATATCAACTCTCCCACAGTCACATTCTCAGTTAGTTCCAGCCCTTCAGCAAACTCATTTTTCAACTTAGAATATCTCACACACATTCTTATTAATTCTAAGCTTTTCACAAATTCATTGTTTCAATCAGTGATATACATTACTCCAAGCGAGAAATATATATGTAAATAATTTCACGTTTCCAATTAATCCCACTCTTCTCAAAGTTTCACAGTTCGGCGGGTCTTTACCTAAAACTGTCCGTTTAAGCGAATTCCTATACTCACGACTTCTAATTCCTTGCTAGATCATGAAACAAGTGGGAGTTTTATTGCAACTGGATTGGACAACAGTGCGATACGCCATCAACAGCGAACCCCAAGGTGATATTGCGGGCATGTATAATATTTACTGCTACAGACTGCGGTCGCAACAACTCGATGGCGATGGTGTTACTAAAACTATTCTGCCTTCTCAAATTTCCCATTATGTTACTCCACGCACTCAAACAGTCATCGAGAAAAAGGATTCATCTGTGCTATCGGCATCAAACTTAAAGATCAAGAAACGCGTTGAACAAATCAAATCCCCCGTAGTACATAAAGTGCAGAAAACTTCGCCAGAAACTACCCCTCCTGTAGTCCCCGGAAAGCGTTTGATAACAGCATCCGAGAAGCGTCCCCAAACAGCTACAAACGCCGTCCGTACGAGAAAAACGAAAGAAACTACACGGATTGTGTCAGCACAACAGAAACCCAAGCAAAAACAAGCTTTGGTATCTCCCGATGTTAGAAATCGTTCGCACTCATCGGCGGAGAACAAGCGCGTTGACTTCCAGTGGAATTTCAACGAGCCTCAAACCATACCACCTCCTGCGGAAGGTCAACACAAGACAATATCCGTACTTCCTGCAACTAATCCAAAACCACGGGGGGCAAACGTTGTATTACGGTCAGCTGAAAAGCCACGAGTTCAACAACCAGTACCAAAGCCAATAAGTCCGTCTTCGTCCAATTCTAAAGGCTTGAAGAATGAAGTGCATGTTGTTGGATCGAAGGGCTTAGCAAAGGTTCTCTCGGCGAAGAAAAAACCGACGCCTGAACGCACAGCTAAGGATTCCGCGACCATCCACTCGGCCAAGTACTCGAAATACATCGGATTCTAGACCAGCAGACATATCTTAAAACTTGTTCTTCCAGATCGAATCGAACAACGGAAGCAACCGTCCAATACGACAAGATAAAGAGCAAATCTGATCCCGCAGCCTATAATAGGCGTGTTCCCTCAGCATCGCCGGCGGGAGCGGCATCCCGACTCCTGCGAAATTTAAAAAGAAGTAGGTAAGTTTGCAATTGTATTAGAAGTCTTTATATGTTGAAGGGTGATGATTAGGGTTCTACCAGTAACGGGAACCGTAAGCGCTCCCAAGACAATGGCCGCGTCAGCACCACCACCTTCACAGATGCGAAATCGACGGATGACAATGTCCAAACCGCCTCCAAACATCGTAGAACAATCTCTGCAGGTACTAGGTGACACTCATAAGAGGAGAGCCAGCACCACAACTACGCCCGGTGAGTTGATCTTTATTGTATTTTTATCTGTAGAGAAAAGTGTCACGTTCGAATAAATAGCCATTCCGATCTGGTCTCCTAGGCATTGACACATACATAGAAAACTTATAAGTAAATACAATGGAAACAATTCCTCAGCAGAGAAAACAATAACTTCGGTTACGGTTTACTCCTTGCCTCGTGAAAAAGCTGTTGGAGATTTTACTTGGTGATCTCAATATTACACGATTGGAACTCAATTTGTTAGCGTTGATGGAGTAAATACAGAATTTTAAAAGTCAATGAGTTGAATTGTTTCAGGAAAACACATGCAAATTCAAAGGACTATTCTGACCGATCCAATCGCTAGGTCCATCGCCGGTTACATTGCCAACAACATTCCAACCAAGTTGGATGGGGTAAGCGATTCTTATTTTCTTATTTCATGTGTTAACCAACCTCCTTGCAGCTTCATTGGACAAAACATTTCACTAAGCAGTGAGATCTTCAGGTCCAGCCAGTAAAGTTCTATTGTTTACTCAAAAAATAAAACAATAAACTGCTTCATCAATTACACAATTATTTTATTCTTGTTAAAATATAACAGCGTTAATTACAAATATATACTATAAATTATTATTGCACTGACAAGTAATATCACTCGTTTGATAACAACAAAGAAACTGATTTAATCGTAGTACTATCACAGCAGTCTCCGGTTACCACGTAATACCCTGGTTTAACTTAATACTGCTATCGTTTACAAAATACAATTCTCAGAGTGAGTTATTAGTCTGCACAGGTACTGCAACCTTATTAATAATACTTTTAAAACAGGAACGGGCACTCTTTCAGCTTCTTAAAAATCACTTAAAACACATCTCGGCATTTCTCTTATACATTAATACAGTTTAAAAAATATATAACAGTATATGATTAATCTTCACACACAACCTTACTCCTATCTATTTAATATATCTAATCTTTAGTGAAAATTGATCGCTTAGTTATACAGCCTATAATTTCAAATCGTTATCACAATTTTCTGATAAAATACACAACGGGGCAAAACGGTTCCAGTCAAACCGCTAAATACCGGTACCCAAAATTAAAGTGAATTGAAATTTTGGCGCAAGCACTGATACAGAAACGGGGTCATAATGTTTGGATGGCGTGGGAGAAACTGCGGGGGATATCTAATGGGTATTGGCCTTGCTTGGTCTTGGGAACGAGATCTTTGGGCGCCGCTGGTACTGGAAATAAAAACAAAATAAACGGGGAATATAAATAAAAGAAATGTTCGTCTGTAGTGTTTCCACTATTTCTTGGCCTTAACTCCGGCAAGTAATGGTAGTATGTCATAACGAATTATATGTAACACTACTGGTAAGTCAGAGGAAATAACGCCAAGATATAGTGTAAAATTATATGGTGTAGGCTTCTGTAGCCATTGTTAGAGGTGCCTTGGATTATAATGGCACATTGTGTGTTGGCGATCCAGAACGAAAGATGCCTCAGTATTTAGGGCTTTAATTTGGAAAAGTATAAAAACACATATTAACAATTTACAAACAAGGTAGGATATGTGATATAAAGCAAAATTAATAAATTTATATAAAATGATGGAGGAATAGAAATTTAAACGAGGATTTTGGCATTAACCGTAGGGGAACTTCCCTATTACCACAACCATCAACACTATCATTAGTATTACACTTCAACATAATTCTTCACAATTATTATTTACAGGTCCAAAATACCTAAAAGGCCAATACGAAATAAGGGATAAATACAGGTAGATACAGAATAAGTATGTAGCCGTTTTATTTGTTATTTACTGCTAATAATAAATAATAAATGGGACAGCCTTTTCTACAATCTGATGGCAACTAATTACTTTTTGTTACATAATTTTTGGTTATTAGATATTAATCGACATTTTTTAAAACCCGTCTTGTATAATTTATTATGGAATCTGCTTTTTTTTAGCATTTCGTCTGTTTAAACAATTAACGGTGTTTAAAGTAAATTCAAGAAACGGAAATGGTCAAGATATGATGCCATGTAAACAAAACATTTGCTTACGGTTGAACAACTAGCACATTTGACCGTTCAGTTGTATTTCACAAAACATTCTTTAGTTCATTTATATTAAAACTGATAGAATGAGTAATTATAATGCTTCAGTGGGTATTATTATTTTTCAATGTATTTAGTAGACACGGTAGCAGGAATAGTTTTTAGAAAAATATTTGATTATTTAAGATTTAAATCAACAATTTAAAGATTTTAAGAAAAATAGTACCCTTCAATGTCCACTAGCTCCTAATTATTCATTCTGTCACATTTATCATAAATAGACTACAGAAAACTTTGTAAGCCGCAACTGAAATGTAGAAGGAGTTAAGAAGATTAAAGCTTCTGTATGCTTGCTCGCACACCCGGTTGTCACTTGCCAAAATCATAACATGTGGTGGACATCACGCAGCTGACAACCGTATTAATGCCCCTTGTTCGTTCGAACACAGGTACCTAATTATTCTAAGCGATTTGATAGGCTGCCCGCCAGGTGTCGGAGTCGAGGATTTGAAATCCCGACCTTCCGCACCGGAGCCCAGTGCTCTAACCGCTTGACCACACCGGCGCTGATCTTCATTATACCGTGTGCTGACTTTGAATACGCTCCATAGGGATAATGCATGCGTTTGTGGAATTCTTCAGTTTCCTGCTCCCCAAGTTGAAAAACACACCCAAAACAAGATGTACGCAGAAGGGATGTTAATTTTTCAGAGATTACATCAATTTTTTATGTTTATAATACCAAATTAAGTGACCCATTTGAAAAACTTTTCAAAAATGTGTAGTTGTATTGTAATAATATCACCAAATACAATGCGCAATTGCCGTCAGCGTGGCGTAGTGGTAAACGATTAGCTTTATAATTCGCTCTTCGGGAGTTCGAATCCTCCCTTTTGCTTTATTTTTTTTTTAATAATTTTTTTATGAAAAATGTTTTATATCTGTAAATCCAACTGTGTTATATTTTCTAAATACATATTATACAAAAATACATTCATTTTTGGGTTTCGTAAGAAACTAAATAATAAAACGGTTTTATTTAATTGTTAAATTTACCGTTACACAATTAATAATAACAATTAAATCGTTTAACGGTAATTATTAACACAAATAAAAATTTAAATTAAATCAAATGTTCGAATTAATTACAATCTGCATTCAAAAAGTAATCCAAACGATCAGAAAATTGTCTCCGCACTTGAACAAGCGTTCTTGGTGTAATTTTTCTACAACATTCAATAATGTTGTGTATTTAGAGAATAATA
Source organism: Limonius californicus (assembly GCA_014611495.1). Classification (NCBI taxonomy): domain Eukaryota; kingdom Metazoa; phylum Arthropoda; class Insecta; order Coleoptera; family Elateridae; genus Limonius; species Limonius californicus. Next base: position 17,443 of record JABXWE010025001.1, read on the forward strand.
ACACAGTTGGATTTACAAAAATAAACCATTTTTTTATAAAAACGCAATTTAAAAAAAACAAAGCTGAAGAGAGGATTCGAATTCTCGAAATTCGCTTCACAAAGCATATCCGTAACCGCTGCACCACGCCGGTGGCATTCGCGCATCGTATTTGGTAGTATTACTACACCAATTTTATAAATTATTTCAGATTTTTCAAATTTATCATATAATTTGGCATTCTAAAATTAAAAAGTAGATGTAACTTCTGTAAAATTAACATCCCTTCCGCCCACACCTTATTTTCGAAGCGTTTTTCAACATGGGGAGCTGGAAATTGACGAATTCCATAAACGCATGTATTTGCCATAAGGACAGTTTTCAAAGTCAGCACACGGTATATCCCTAGTATGTAGTTGTTTAAACAGATAAAAGATGTAAATCTTTGTACTAGCTCGCAAAAAAAATAATAACAGGCAATTAAGAAAGTCAATAACGTCGTCACGCAAAATGGGGGCACTGGTTGCCATCAGATTGTAAAAAAGATTCTCTTATTTAAACATATATAAGGTATCTCAGGGGTGCATCAATATCTAAAGCAAATACAGCCTTAGGTCCTTCTCATAAAACACACTGTATACAACACGTAATTTGTAGAAAATTAATGGTACCACGATACCTACGCCAGCAAAACAAATATATTTTACGCAGTACCGAAACAATTATCTTCAAATTCACAGTAATTGACAGGTCAGTCATTCACAATAAGTGACAGTGAATGTCTGCAAATGATTGTACAAACGCGAAGCTTAGATCCGAAAATTCTTTGCAACTCTTTCATTCTTGGTAGTGACCCTAAATTCTGTTTTGAATACAAACAGTCTGACAATAGTCGATTACGATATCTGTGAATAAATGTAACCCCAAAAACAACTGTAGTAAATTCTAGAGGCAATAAAGCGACAAACGGTAACGTAAATTGGAATTTGCAACCATCTACATCCTTGGTTGGTTTTTGATTGGGAGAGATCCAGGACGCGGTTTTCCAAACATTTTTTCATTTCTTTGCACTGCAGCATCATTGGCTTATTGTACATCCTAACTAAGAATTTTGCCTATCTGGGGTAATTCCAACTTAGTGGCACGGGACCTGCGGCTTTACTTCTTATCCGACAGAAGGCGCATTTTCAGATTTTTCCCCGCTAGAAAAATTTCACCGACCTCATTCGAACCCGCGTTCCTTGGAATCTACATCATTAAAACTATTTATATATAGTTACCCAGTGTGTTCTAATTTTTCCATTGTTTACTTCCTATACGGCTATATTAAACTGATGCTATGAAAAAATTCCCCGCTTTGTCTTCTCTTCTATACTAAAGACGAATAAAAAACATGTTCGATATCAAGGACATTTTGAACTCCTTTTGAATAAACAAACCGTTTTACTTGTTAATAAAACTTAATAAAACCGATTAATATAATATCGGTGGCTTCTATTCAAATATAAGATGTGGTTCAGAATAAAAGTAGGCTTTCAACAATCAAAAGAATAGGTCGTATGATGTAAAAGTATTTATTATTGTGTGAAACTTAAACTGATATTCAAGTTTGAACATCAACTTGGTCATACTTATTTCTACTTTCTGCCACTTTTGGCGAAAGTCATATATGATATCTGATCGATGTTTTTTAGTTGCCTTTCTATTAAAACCCAATAATGCTCGATTGGCCGCAGCTCAGCACAATTTGACGGATTGGAATCCTTCGGGAACAATGATAACATTGTTTCTTGGGTAAAACTCTAGTGCTAATTTTCCATAATGGCATGTAGCTAAATCGGTCCAGAAGAATACTGAAGTGTTGTGAGAAGTAATAAAAGAAAGAAATCTCTTTTTTAAACATTCTTTAACATAAATGTTGCCATTAAAGCATGAAAGAATCACTTTTTCAATCACAAATACAAACGACCTACTAAATCAATATTTTTGGGGTAGGTGTTTGCTCGCCTTTCTCGTCTTAAATTCTTTAGCAACTTTTCCCCTTTGCAAAGCAACATAAAATTCTTGGCCCGGTATTTGACAGAAGGCGGCTACGCAATATGTTTCGTCGTCCATAACGCTGCAGTCAAGGTTGTGAAAGAATGGTTGCAAAATTTTTTTGTCCTAGATTTTGTTCTCTCGTTCTCCGGATCTCTATCCGGCACTTTTTGGATTTTCTAAGTCTTCAAACCTGCTTTTATTTTCTCTCGATGTACGGTGGCTTTTGATGTACCAAATCTATTTGCTAGTCTTCTTCTTCGAGTGCTTTATCTCTTACACAAGACGTAGCGGTCTTCTCCTATGCCTGTGTTGCGCGTTTAGAGTGCCACAGACGTAAGGGACCTACAGCTTAACGTGGGCTCCGAACTACGGGAAGTGTAAACACTTCTACTCCAGTAGACAATCGTTCTTCATAAGTTCTAATAACTTTTCCAAGAGTAGAACGCGGATGCTTTAATAGGGTGGCAATCTAACCTGACGGAACTCTGAATTTTTGTATTTGTTCAAAATTTCTTTAGGATTTTCTATCATGTGTGACATAATTGACAGTCTATTGCTGCTAAGATTCAAGCAGTTGAAATTCAAAATTTGCTATTTTTTTCGAACCACACCTTATGTGCAATAATCTAATTTTATTGTATCTAAAATACATTCCTGAGGTAATAAAGTAACTACATTCGCATTTCAGGTTACGGTACGGTTTAACACATTTTCAGTCTTATATTCAACACCAGTTAAGGTTGGAGTCTTCAATATTTAAGCAATTAAATATATCACATGGCTATTTTTATTTCAAAATCAAGGTATTCTAAAATTGGTAATCAAAATAAAACTGCACACCTTCGATCAGTTTGGAATTTGCGAAACCACCATTACCAACATGCACTTTGTTCCAAATGCGGCAGCAATTAACAAGCAAAAAACTTCAGGAAAACCATTTCCTTTAAGAATTCAAGACAAAACTGCAAGAAAAAATTTGCTCCGCAGGTTAGTTTTCTTGTACGATGATATTAAAATTCATATCTTAAGTACAGAATTTTAGCCAAATGGTTATAAGATATTAAGTAAAACATGTATTTGCTTAATGAGGCAACCTAAATTAATTCAAAACCGCTAATTAACATTGAATTAGCAATTAGTTCTTCGTTTGGAAGTACTGTTAAAAATCATAGTTTTGGTAGAAGTACAATTTGACAACAATGCAGGTGCATGGGTACTGTAATAACAATTTCGAAAATCAGTTATTTGGGTTTTGACACGTGTGTCAAATCAATTTTGAATTGACATTACGAATTCTGCATTAAATTCGCCTTTAATTCGTGTTATTGAGTTCACTTGTGTCTTGACCATCATTATGGCGTATGCTATAAACGAGTACGTGGATATGATTTGGATTCTTGCGGAATGTGAGGGAAACTGCAATGAGGCTGCTAGGGTTTACGCTCAGCGTTTTCCTAATAGAAGACATCCAAGCCACGTAGTAATTAGAGCTGCAAATCACAGTGTTGCCAAGTTTCCGATTCTTTAACTGGCTCTTATGAGCTAACTAAGCGCGATATGAAGTTCTTGTTTGCAATTTTGAGGTCTATATCGGTTGTAGAAAAAGTTTACCTGAAGATTTTAATGCAATTTGGGGACACCCTGTATAATAATTAATCAATTAATTACTAAGCACATAATCACAATTCCTTATTTGTTAATATGGGGCCGAGTATATTTTTAATATTGCAGCAATAAAATCTTGAAAGTTGATAATTATTTGAATATTTAATAATTACCTTCAAAAAACAATCATGTTTGAAAATTAACCATTTTGGAATTAGCTTACAAGAAGAATCCGACACGTATTTAAAAAAACTGCCCATCTGAAAGTGTGGAGCACGTATTAAAAACAAGTTACGTACTGCTAATATTAAAATCAGCGATATTTTTAAGGTAAGATTACAAGCTTGCTAGTATGTGATGTGGCCAGACGTTTGCTGGGGGAAACAATAAAACATTGGAAGTCATATAAAAAAATCAAATTCTTTATACATATTCATTAATATCTAATAAATCAAGAATTTCTAGTATGTATCCTCGTATTTTTAATTTGTATACGAACAAATTTCTAGGCAGAAATGAATAAATGCTTTCCATTTACTGTAAAACCATATATTTATTAATGTAAGTCCGAAAGCGATACCACATTTGTAACAAAACCATATAATGTAACTCCATCCGGTCGCTAATGCATACACGGCACTATACGGGTTGTTTCAGTTTTAATGTTGAATACTTTTGTAAAATATTCTCCTGGTCATTCGGATTCGGAAAAGTATGACATACGAGGTTCGTAAATTAAGTAATGATATTGGTAGCGTAGCGTTCAATCTGGCAACACTGGGACGCGGGAGTGGAAGGGGCGGCGGGTGAACATGTGATACCCCTTCAGTAACAGTTTGAACTCGCTAAAGTCATTTGGTTGTCCATAGCGATTTTGTTCGTGAAATAGTTTTTTCTAGTGCGTTCTGAAAATGAGTGACATCAATTTCGAGCAACGGTGTGCTATCAGGTTTTGCTTCAGACTTGGGCACAGTTCAACGAAAACTTTTGCAAAACTTCGGCAGGCCTACGGAGACAGTGTTTTGTAAAGGGCCCAGGTTTTTCGGTTTAAGGCATTTTCAGAAGAAAGAGAGTCGATTGAAGATGAACCTCTCAGCGGAAGGCCTTCATTTTCAAGAACCGATAAAAATGTTGACAGAATCCGGGATTTTGTGAGTTCAGACCGTCGGTTGACAGTCAGAATGATCGGGGAAGAGTTGAATTTGACTCACACCACCGTTCATCAAATTTTGACCAATGATTTGGGGATGAGACAAATCTGCGCAAAACTGGTTCCGAAAAGCCTTTCGCAGGACTAAAAGGACGTCAGGAGGGAAAGGTGTCTTGATTTTTTGGAATCGATTGAAAATGATCCCCATTGTCTGGAACGTGGCATTACTGGTGACGAATCTTGGGTGTTTGAGTATGACCCGGAAACCAATCGCCAGAGCATGGAATGGCACACTTCAACCTGTCCAAGGCCAAAAAAAGCAAGAATGAGCAAGTCGAAGATCAAATGCATGCTGATTTGCTTTTTTGATACACAGTGAATCGTTCACGAAGAGTTTGTGCCTCTAGTCCAAATGCTTAGTCAACACTCTTACAGCGAGGTTCTTGAAAGACTTCGAAAAAGGGTCACGCGTGTGAGACCAAACATCAAGAACAACTGGGTGTTGCATCACAACAATGCGCCTTGTCACACAGCAATTTCAATAAACGATTTTTTGGCCAGTAAGAACATTCCTGTGACTCCTCAGCCTTCTTATTCGCCCAACTTGAGTCCTTGTGACTTTTTCCTCTTCCCGAGATTGAAAAACCACCTCAAGGGACGTCATTTTGGGACACTGGAAAAGATTCAAACGGCTGTAACCGGCCAGCTGAAGGCTATTCCAGTATCCGAGTTCAGCACTGCTATGAGAAGTGGAATAACCGTCTCCAGTGCTGCGTGGCTTCCCAACGCAGTTACTTTGAAGGAGACAATGTTGAATTGTAAATTTATTCGAATAAAAAAATTGAAAAAAATCTTTTCATTACCTACTTAATTTACACACCTCGTATATGCCTCGCACTCGCTTTCTAAGAAAGCTACAGAATGTCAATGTGTAAAAAAAAAAGCGTTCTTTCACTATATTTAATAGGAAAATGGAACCAATCAAACAAAATTTTGTATGCATACCTTCCTTGTATAGAGTTATTTTCTGAAGTTTATGTTTATCAAAATGTGACACAGCAGTGGTGTGCAACGGAATTACAACGGAATTATTTCAATTATTTCAAAGATACTATCCTTTTTCCAAAAGCATGCAAACCCGCTATATAGCACAAATTAATTTGAGTTGGACAGGAAATACTCAAATAATTATTTGAATGTCATTTGTTGTACCTGTCAATCAATACGGGCACTTTAATTGTTGACGTTGTGATATTATTAGAAGAAAAAATGTCAATATATTTTTCAAATACTGAGTATGCGAGCTTTCGCTTTGTTTATGGTTTTTGCAACAAAAGTTCTCATGCTGCAGTCCAGGAATTTCGACATTTTTCGGAAAGAAAAGTTCCTAATGGGTAAGTTTTTGTTATATGCATCACGGATTCGGTGAATTGGGTTAAGGAAAGCTGGTGAACAAAATCAGATCCAAAATCAGAATATCAAAAATAATAACAGAATTCTCCGGGATTTCAATATATAAGTATAACACATGCTGGAATCAAGAGTATTATGAAGACATTCACACTACCCTTCCTCCCCGGAACCGCTTTCGCATTACTTCCGGAGGGTGCGAGCGTCCCTTACACACTAGCCATTCATGCAACATACACCCTAAACTTAACTAGGTGGAATACGCTCGTCGCCTCAGTTGCGGTTTGATCATGCGGCCGATTGAGCCGCATTTCACTGTAACCTCGACTGACAGCGCTTGTTCGCACTGCCCCATCGAGGTCCCTCATCTACAACCTCTGCAAGATTTACAGTCAGTGAACACATCAAAATGCTGTAATTTCTGTAACTGAATTTTTAATTCCGTTGCAGATCATCCACAGTTCTTACACCAAATTCTAGAGACCGACAAGTCCAATTTTACTCTAGCTGGGATAATTAATTACCACAATTTGCATGTCCGAGCGCATAAAAATCCCCAAGAAATCAAGCTTATTTCCGTTGAAAACGTCAATATCTAGAGGGGAGTAGTAATGTCTCCGAACCACATTTTTCGACGCCAGTTAGAATGGCGCATTTTTCCTCGAGCTTCTTGAAACCGACTTAGAAGACATAACAGAAGATGTACCCCTTAATATGGTGCAAAAACACTGGATTCAAACGAATGGGGCGCTTCCACATTTTGAAAATCAAGTTAGAGAGTGAATAGCACACGCCAATTTTGTTGAATTAAATCGTAGCGTGGGATTAGTACTCTGGTCGCCGTACTCGTCAAATCTAAACGGGTTAGATTTCTTTGTTTGGAACTACGTCAAACCCGTTGCAACCCCCGACGAATTGACTCTAAGAATACCTGCAATGAGCCCAAGCAAAACCAAGAAATGTTGGCAAACGCCATAGATTCATTAATTCGTCGTTGTTGTACCCCTTAATATGGTGCAAAAACACTGGATTCAAACGAATGGGGCGCTTCCACATTTTGAAAATCAAGTTAGAGAGTGAATAGCACACGCCAATTTTGTTGAATTAAATCGTAGCGTGGGATTAGTACTCTGGTCGCCGTACTCGTCAAATCTAAACGGGTTAGATTTCTTTGTTTGGAACTACGTCAAACCCGTTGCAACCCCCGACGAATTGACTCTAAGAATACCTGCAATGAGCCCAAGCAAAACCAAGAAATGTTGGCAAACGCCATAGATTCATTAATTCGTCGTTGTTAAAAATATATTGAGAACGGTGGATTATACTTTGAGCACCTCTTATTGCGTCTTTTTTGTTTCTTTACACGTAAATTTATGTGAAAATATTCAGTACCTTTGCATGCACAGAATTCATAAGTAAATAAATGTTGTGCTGTAAACTATTTAGAACTTGTTCTAAAATTGACAGTACATAAATATGCATGAAAATCGGCGCATAAGTGGCTAAATCAAACGGAAAATACAGCGCATGACGGTAGCATACGAGGAGGAGGTGGAGTTAACTGATGGTGCCAAATTAAAAAGATTCAAATGGGTGAAAATTAATGCATGCTACGAATTTGACGTAGTTTATAATTCTGTGTCGATCACATAAGGATCTCGTTTCAAGCACGTGTTCGTATTCACGACAACAATAACACTAAAATGATTATTAATACGCAAACGCACGTACTAATTTTAACATTAAAAATGACAGGTTGCAAACAGGCAATTGCAAAACTTGCAAATTTTCATGAAAATTTGGACGCAAATTTTGCATTAAATTTAACGTCGTGTCATACAGACTTTACAATAAAAAATGTCATTTAAAACCATCAGCATAATTTTGTTTTCTTTACTAATATCTCTGAAACTCGGACATTTTGACATTTGGACAAATTAAATGAGGATTTTGAAAAATAGTAAAATATAGAAAAAAAAAAGTGGCAGGTTGCTGTGCAAATATTACAATGTAGGTAAAGCAATACCCATCATTAATTTTGCGCAACTATAACAAATAAAACGGCTTAACATAAAAACCACAAACCAGTACATAACCTTTAGATAATTTAAACAAAACCGACACCAAAGAAAGCCGCAGGCTTCTGAACCAAAGAGCAACATTTACCCACTGCTTCCATATTACAAATATATAATTCAAATGCGTTTTCATAGAAAAAACCATCACCCTTTTAGATCTTAACAAGTAGTACCAACCCTACTATGAATGTGACTAAGACTGACAACATTGTTAGAGAACAGCACATAGGATTGCCACGCAACACCTTAAGACTACAATATTCGACTGCATGAGAAAGTACCTCTTTGAAAAATTTTAAATACCACACTTAAAACAGTAAAATTAACTGATAGATAAGTGTCAAGCTATAGAAGTTATGTGTTTTAGATCTAAATGAAAATTACTGGAGATATTGCAGACACGAGTCAATAAAAGTATCCCCCAAAAACCATATTAAATAGCTAGGCTTGGTTTTTGGGCATGTTGCGTCTGAAGGGAGATGTTGGAGAGACAACTTCAGGTCCTTTCCATGTACTTTTCAGAAATCTACCCCTTACTTCGGCCTGTTGCCATCTATGTACAATAGCAAAAGTTACGAAAAATTAACAGAAACACTTTTACAGCAGTCTAATCAAACATTTTTTGGTGCAATCAAATAGACCCACCCATTAGTTACTAATTAATGTAACTAAATTTCATGAGAGGTTCGGGCGAGTACATGCACGTATGACTGCGCATACGTAGAATCTTATGTTCGTTCACAATTAACTTTGTAAGGCACGTCATTATGATGACATCACAAAATATTGGAGTATATTAATGGAACAGGGCCATTCGTCTTTTAATACGTATGCGTAGAAACCTTGATTGCAAATTATTGCTTTCAATTGAGATTGTTTATCTGTGGTATTATGCCCAAGTTCTCTTCGATAATGCTGACTATGAATAAAATTTACTGCCCTTTTTTACCGTTTCATTGCGGTTATTGTTTTGCATTCGTATACCTATGTTCTGGCGACAGTAAATTGGATATTTTTAATTTTAACAGAATTTTAAAAAGTATAGGAATATGTGGAAAATGCGTAATGTAACAAAATACATTACTTCACACTAGCTACCAACAACACTGCCTCTTGTAGACTGCCTTGCTTCGTATTTTACACCCCACTGTCCCTGTTTACTCTTGACATCCAAAGAAACACTTCCGCGGTAAGGGGAACTTCCTCAACCTACAGCCTAAACCTTGCATTCTTAACAGATGTTGTTATGACCTACGAATATTTTTCTTAATATTTATTTGTGAAGCGTGCATTTAAGTAATATTAATAGTAGGCAAAAAACCACTGTCTAATAATTGTTATAATAACAACATTTAATGTTAATGGATGTCTATTGTATAATACACCTTTCTGGAAATCAATAATAGCGTTAGACCTTTTTTTATTGATGTTTCCAATGCAAACTTTGCATTTAACTTAACCTAAGAAAGTTGTCAATTCACTGTTTTATTAGTACGATAAAACAATAATTTGTTTATTTGAGTAATTATGAAACTATGCAATTAACAATTATCAATTACTTTCATTTCATCAGCGACATAAACGGCTATTTTTGTAGTTTACTCTCAATTCCATTCATACTTACTATTTGAAATATAAGGTCATTTTCTTGCATTTTTTCTTATATAACCTATTTATAAAATTTTATACCGTTGAAAACAGATTAAAAACTCTACCGAAATCAAAATAAAATATATAGGTTGTGATTTAAAATAAACATTGATGACGTCATAACATTTTCAAACGTTGATGGAAAGTTCTGAAAATGACTGTTTTATATGCTGCTTCATAAGGATCTTCATCTGCTTTTCCAAATATTAGGAGCATATCAATTAACTCGTCTCTCGTGTAACTTAACGGCATTTTAAAAACGTATCAATTAATTTTAAATTAACAATTATAATCTTCAATAATACAATTGTTATTAACAAGCACTGACAACTAAATAGCATTGATTGACGTTTGACTACTAGATTAGAGTTTAATTGTTTCTTTTGTGTCTACCGCTACTTGATATTGGACAAAAATAACATCGAGTGTAAAACATTCATGCGCTACTAAATTAAAATGTTAGTTTGCTTTTTGATAGGGAAAGAAATGAATTTTTAGGAAAAACGAAATACTACCCTAAAAAGAATGTTTTTAGGATCTCAATAATAAAAAAAAATGATGGCATTCAATTTAAAAAAAAAAGTTGAAAGTCGCCATTTTGAAATAATTCGTCCAATTGAAAATCTGATATCACCATCGTGTAGAGAATGTCCTGAGAGATATTACTGCCAAATATTTTGAAAGTAGTACCCATAGTGTGGCTAAAAAAAATAAGGCGCTTACTCTGAAACAGGCTGTATATTAGGAAATATAAAAAATAAAAATACATGAAACATGATATTTTGGGTTTCATTAAGTTCCTCTAAAATATGGAAGATTCTCTTAAAATTAAGCCACGCCCCTTTCTTGCCCGAATTTTCGAATGCGGCGCTAGGTTTTATTACTCGCGCTCACGACATAACTCTGTATACACAACTGCCGGCCCCCCCTCAGATTAAATCCTGAGTGCGCCACTGATCTAGCATATAAAAATTAAGAAGACATAGAGGATATGTTACTGATTTTTATTTATATTTATCGACTATTCATGTTATTTGGCAAAAAAGCATGTTCATTACAGTTTAGAATAAGTAATGAAATTTATTTACTGACATGCAATAACTTAACCTCATGTTTTCTTTTTAAAAACACTCCAAGTATTTCTCTTGAAATTTTTGAACCACACATACTGCCACCACAGGTACCATAAAAATCAGAAATAAAAAATTGCATTATAGAAGTAATAGTTTATTCATTACTTATTACAAAACTGTATGAACCTCTAACATTATCGCAGTTTAGAACACTTTCTTTAATCACTTCTAAATTAAGAGTAGAAAGATAGAAGAAATAATAACCAATATGGTAAATTTAGCATTTCGCACTCCCTGTGAAAAAACTACCCGAGACCTCTATGGCACAATTTAAGTACAAATCAGAACAAAACAAAAAAAAAAACTTAAATTTCATTGAGATCTAAAGTATCTTCACAGTTCATCAAAAATGTATAATCAACAACAAAAACGTACATTTAATAAAACTTATCCAATATTTATAAAAAATGTTAAATTTACCAAAAATAAAAATAAGCCCAGAAAGAATAGAATAGACCTAATGCCAGGGAACCTCACGTGATTGGGCGATTGTGCCCAATTTAATATACCTGGCCGTTTGTGAGACAGGAGGTGTTGGCAAACCTGCAGCCGAAGACACGGATGACCTCTGGGTTTCACTTGTTACATGTGAACCATCACCTTTTAGAACTGCCACGGGCTTCCAGGAATTAATGTAGTTCACTATAAATAAAAATACAGTTAAGTTTTATATTAGTAAATTATTGAGCTTAAATATTTAAAAAATTCTTCTATACTTGTTAATTATTGGCTTAAGACAACTTAGGTCTTACTTATAGCTGTTTGAAATGCAGCTTATCCAGGATAAGAATCGTGTAAATAGTAAATAATAAGTTATTCAGTTTAAATGGAAATAAATGTTATGCCCTTCTTCTCGGATAGGAAGTAAAATCGTAGGTTCCGCGTCCAAGTGTTGTTGGGCACGTCAAAAGAACCCACAAACACACGAAGAACACTATTAGACTTATTTATTCGAACATCTGTTGTGAATAATACTTCTTTCAAAAATAATTGTTTTTTATGGTAATCTGGCTAATAATCACGGTAATTCTTAGAACATACACATTTACATGGATAATACTACTCCATAAGAAACTAGGTACGTCACTGTTGTAAGGATCCCAACAAACTTTTTTTTATCTGTCTCTTTTGCCGTTGCATGACATCCAATAATGTTGTTTCACTTGTACCCTTTTCAATATTGGCGCTCGCCCAGTTGCGGTTGACGTATGGCGAGAATTACACAAATTAAACTGTCAGTGAGAAAAGTCACAAGAACAGCGCATAACCTGCAAATGTGGAAACGTTTTGTGTTATTGAAATTTTTAATTTTAATCTAAAATGGTATGAAAATGCGTTATTTGCAGTGCTCCTCAATCAAGGAATTGTTTGTTTTCATTTCCGTAGACGTAGGTAGAGTGTTTATACTTCAAAAAAGAATAATACGAATGATGTTCAACCTTTCACCAAGAGAACATTGCCGACCAATTTTTCAGAATAATCGTATACTAACGTTAACATCCATATTTATACAAAAGTGCGTCCTGTATGTAAGAAAGAACCCTAAGAACTTCCCTCTTGTAAATGATAATCACACTTACAGCACCAGATCCTGTAATAACCTTCAGATAGGTTACTATAATTTAAGCTTACACAAAAAGTCTCCAAGATACTTCTGTACCTCTCTGTATAATAAACTGCCTAGAAATCTTAAAAATATCATAAATGAAAAGACGTTTGATGGACAGTTCAAAACTTTTTTAACGGAAAATGCCTTCTATACTTTAGAAGAGTATTTAAACCTTAGAAATAAATAAACATTATATTAGATTACTGTATTTTTTAATTTATTATTTATTTAATAAATATTTGACAGTTATAGAGGTGTCAAATAATTAATTTTGAAAAATGGCAAGAATGGTTTTGTCGCAAGATTTAAAAGACTGCGATAATTGCACTGGTTTACATTAGTTACATTTACTACATATTTAAATTTCCCGCCGTTCATCACGCGTGAGCGCATGCGTAGATTGCATAAGGGTACAGAGAAAGATGGGTAGATATGATTTATTTGTATTAGGAAGAGAAGGAACAAAAATAGTTTGTCTGTGATATCTTTACAACACACTTTACAATCTGTTGTCATATCCATGTAAATGTGTATGATCTAAGCGGTAATTAGTTTGTGTTTTGTCTAAGTGCTTGTTCACAATGAACGTAAGCATAAGAAATACATAACAAATACGTAATTCATAAAGTTGGACAATAGGAAAGCAACGTGCCTGTTCACAATGCTCCCGTAAAATATTAATGTTTGCGTACTGTTTACGTTTATATTACGGCCGTATGTAAAATGTACGTAATGTTGGAAATGATTTAACTTTATGTAATTTTTACGGTAGATCTAGTGATTTCAAGCATTATCAAGTTGCGCGATTCAATAGTTATTGGCGGTTGGTACTCCTGGCTCGACGAAAATTGCACCTGTCTGCCAACATGTGTCGTTTCTGCCAACATCAATAATTGACGTGAAAATGGAAGAAGTAGACATAGAGCTACTGAAGTACTGATCAATTTAGTGAGGCTTAAACCTTATTTGTACAGCAAAGGGGATAAGCGGTATAAAGATTTAATAATAAAAGAGAATGCGTGGAAGGAAATTGCTGAAAGCCTTCAAGCAACACGTAAAGAAATTAATGCATAATATTTCAATACAATACACAAAGTTCACTTCAAATTTACGTGTTTATTATTTATACAGCCGTTGACTTTTAGGTTAAGTTTAGATCACGTTTAGTTATAATTTCTGACTGACAGGAGTGAAGAGTGACAGCTGGCGCATGCGCTGTTTATGTATTTTTACCGACATATTATGTACATTGTGAACGCTTGTGGTTTTTACGTAAATATTACGTTTTACGTGTTATGTATTTCTTATGCTTACGTTCATTGTGAACAAGCACTAACACTCTTATATTAATCTTAATATTAAATGTGACACTTCTTTATTGCTTGTGTTTTGTATTATATTAATTAAGATTCAAAATTGTGCGTAAAAAATATTTCTTTCATCCATGTATAAAGAAAACAACAGCATATGCAGATATTTCCAAAACAATTATTATACACAAGCACAAATTAAGTTTTCCTCTTGTTTTTACACCTAACTATTTGTTTAATTTTATTTTAAAATTATTTTACCCACAACTTTGTTATTTGTAAAAATGAGGTGATCAAATATCAGCTGAAACAATTGAGGGGCCTGGAAGTAAAAGGGTTCAAGTGCACTTTTTTAAATAAAAGCTGTTTTTAATGTTTGAAGTGTGTTGATGTGTTTTCACTGGTTTTCACAGTTACTTTTCCTTAGTTAAAAATACATATTTTGCAGTGTTGATAGTGTTACATTAATAAGCAAAATGAGTACCGACTGGGAAAGCGATGGTAAGTACATTCATTTCGTAGAAATGTTTAAAACTTAAGATAACTTTATGAATGACCAAAAGTTAAGTTAGATTATTTTAAAAATATATTATTATATTTTTACCCGACTGCACAAGCACGGTGGGTAATGTTTTTCACACGTAGGTATGTATGTATGTTTCTTTGTTCCCTCCCCGGCTCCGAAATTGTGAGTAAATTTAAGGCATTCGCGTCGCAATCCGAAGGTACTTGCATCAGCGTGATTGAATGTTTTTACAGAAGCTGATGAGGATTCACTCTATGCTCCTGACAAAAATGAAAAGTAGAAGTAGAAGGTCACGAGGAGGTAGACGATGAGCATGAAAATGAATATGTACATGTAACTCCGGCAAAAACTAAACAAAGAAAACGGCGCCCGAAAGAGTGGAAAGATAACACTGCTAAAAAGTTGCAGACAGAAAGGAAAAGAGTATCTTGGACGGAAAAAGAAGGTACGGAATGCAAGAGAACTAAAAGAATATCCTCATGTTTGTAGATATCAGTGCAATGACAACATTAGCGAGGCCCAAAGGCAAGAGCTGTTTAAAAAATTTTATGAACTTTCTTCCTACGACCTGCAAACTGCATGTTTATCTTCCTGTATTAAAAAAATTCAACCTACAACACGTACAGCCGCTGCTGTTGCAAATAAAAGCTACAGCACCGTTATAACCTTAGTGGGCAAACGAGTTTGTAAATAATTTTTCTTAAGCACTTTTGACCTTTCTGTGCGACGATTTCAAATTGTTTGCAAAAAAACTACAGATCTTAGTATGACCGAACCTGACAAGCGTGGCAAAAAGGAACCTTCAAATAAAATTAAGGAATCTTGCAAAAATTTGATTATTTCCCACATAAATATGTTTCCGAAATATACTAGCCATTATTCTAGAAAAGACAATCCAGACGCAAAGTATCTCTCAGGGGAATTAAGTATCAGTAAGATGTACAAATTATATCGGGAGTTCTGTATTGAAAAACAAGAGTTACCAGTAAAAGAGTCCTATTATAGGTTCATTTTCAGTGCCGAATTTAACTTAAGGTTCCACAAGCCCTATAGTGACACCTGCAGTCGTGACAATTTACAAAATCTAATTAAACACTGTAGAAATGAAGACGTGATTAAAAATGCCAAGCAAGACCTCGAGCTACACCAAAGGAAAGCCCAGAAAGCAATAGACTCATGCTTAATAAAATTTGTTCAAAGTCTTCCATCAACAGTAACGAAGATTGTTGCATACAGCGATTCATATGGAGGACAAAACAAGAACAAAAACATTTCTAAACTATTTACTTTTATTGTTCAAGCCACAAATATAACTGAGATTACCACAAGTTCCTTGAACCCGGGCACACTTACATGGAGTGTGACCGTAGTTTTGGCTTAATTGAGAAGAAAAAAAGGCAAATCCCTCAAGTTTTTATCCCAGCAGATTGGGAGACTGTAATAAGTCACATCAGCCAAATTTATTGTGTATAACATGAACAAAGACGATGTTTACTCTTTTTCGCCATTTAATGAAATTATGAACCATTCTAAAAAAAAATAGTGACAGTCACATCTTAAAATGGAGAGAAATTTGCTGGTTTGCTTATTACAGAAGTGAAAGACTATCGTTTAGATACAAAAGTACCCTAAACATTGACGTAGAGTTTTGTAGTTGCATGATGGCAACCTCACGAGTTGGGCGTCCATCTTTTAAGTTTTCAATACTGAAGCCTTTGCATGCAACTTCAATAAGTGGACGCGACTGCCTCCCTGGACTTTCCCATACTGGAAACTGTTCATATCATCTTTATTCAACAGTAGAGTTATTTTCCTCAAAACGGTTGTTCAAGCGCTATCCTAAAACCTTGCCTCGTAACGAACAGACTTACAAGGTTT
>JABXWE010025004.1:0-15760 GCA_014611495.1 Limonius californicus
GAAATAAGAAGAAAAATGAAGGCACAAGAAACCGTAATAGACAGAATCGAACTAAGAAGCCTGAAATGGTTCGGACACCTAATGAGAATGGAAGACAGCAGATGGCCCTCACGAGTTTTCAGATGGACACCACCGGGCAAAAGAAAAAAAGAAGACCCAGACGGTCGTGGAACGAAGGAATACGAGCAGCAATGGAGTCACGAGGACTAACCGTCGAAGATGCGGCTGATAGAGATGTGTGGCGAATTGGCACGGGAAGGCGGCAACTAGCTGTATAATACCGTATATATATATATAATTTTTTATGGGCCTGCATTAAACGATATCGTTTACCCGGCGATATCGAATACATAGCTATGCTGTCTGTGGTTAAGACAGTTGGTACCACGTTATGGCTATCCTGCTCATTACAGTTTCTTTGTTAGGAATTACTTGAATAATATAATTGGATATATATATAAATATAAATCCTTCCTTGACAAATCGCAAAACTAACTGGGCCTACTTCAAAGACATAATAGAAGACCAACTATCTACCAATCTTCCCCTTCAAACAACATCTAACATTGAGGCTGCGGTTGAATCCCTTATCCTAACTGTACAAATGGCTGCCACTAGATCTACACCTCAAGTATCAGAAACTCCAACCCAAATTTGCTATTCTGTTGATATCAAGAAAAAGATTGCTAACAAACGACGTCTCCGAAGAACTTGGCAGATCAGATCAGCAAATCGCCTGATGACAAACGAAGATTTAACACTGCAGGCCGGGAACTCACTGAACTGATCAATGCCTCTAAAAACAAATATATTGACGAATACCTTCAAGGATTGTCTGCTACAGAGAATACAGAATACTCAATCTGGAAAGCCACTAGTCGGCTCAACAGACCCAAACAACATGTCCCTCCAATTGGTAACAAAGATGGATTATGGGCGCGCACTGACATGAGTAAGGCCGAAGTATTTGCTGCCCATCTTCAGGAAGTATTCCAGCCGCTACCATCGAATGATGACGATAATGATATAGTTACCTTCCTGTTAGCCCCTTTTCAACTTACCCTTCCTATTAAACCCTTCTCTACTGCAGAAATTGAATCAATGATCACTACACGAATAAATTGTAGGAAAACTCCTGGATTACGACTTAATTACTGGGCGAATACTTAAAGAATTACCTCCTAAAGTTATCAGAGTAATTATGCTGATCTTCAATAGTATTCTTCGGACAGGGATTTCGGAAAGTCGCCCAAGTGATCTTAATCCTGAAGCCTGGGAAACCGAGCAATGACCCTACCTCCTACAGACCCTTAAGCTTGCTTCCACTGCTCTCTAAACTTTTTGAACGTCTGTTCCTTAAACGGCTCTCCTCCATCATTGAAGACGAAGAACTCATACCCGAGCATCAGTTTGGTTTTTGGAATGCTCATTCCACAATAGAGCAGATCCGCAAGGTAGTGGACACCATCAATGAAGGTATGAGATACTACACTGCAGTCTTCCTTGATGTCAGCCAGGCCTTCGACAAGGTCTGGCATAAAGGTCTCTTATTCAAATTAAAACGGATCCTCCCGCACCCTTTTTACAGCATTATCAGATCCTACCTAGAAGAACGATACTTCCAAGTCAAGTTTGGAGATGCTCTTTCGGACCTCTAGCTAATCAAATCCAGTGTGCCTCAAGGTAGCATGATGGGGCCAGTTTTATATGCCTTGTACACAGCCGATATTCCCACTAGCCCAAACACAACCATTGCAACATATGTCGACGATACGGCAATCATCACCACACACCGTTATCCCAATCTGTCCGCCCAATTTCTACAGCAGACCCTAAACATTGTCTTTGAATGTTTTACAAAATGGCGATTCAAATTAAATAGTCAAAAGTCGGTGCAAATCACTTTCACCAAACGTAGAGGCCTCGTCCCTGGGGTTACAATAAATAATCAAGCCTTACCGCAAACAGATTGTGTGTATTTAGGACTCCACCTCGACAAAACCTTAACTTAGCGAACCCACATCGGGACGAAGAGGAAACAGATCAACCTAAAATTCAAGTCTTATTACTGGTTACTAGGTCGTAAATCCAAACTGTCACCCTCCAATAAACTTCTGGTATATAGATCCATTCTAAAACCTATCTGGAGTTATGGAATCCAGCTCTGGGATACTGCGTCACTCTAGATATTGGAACGGTTTCAATCAAAGACTCTTCGTACCATCTGTGATGCCCCCTACTATATCCCAAACAAAGAAATCCGAGAAGACCTTAATATCAAATGAGTTAAAGAAGAAGTAGTGCAGTGTAGTGCTAAACATCTTCAGCAATTGAAACTGCACCCCAATCCCCTCGCGCTGTTTCTGCTTGATAACAGTTGCCAAGTGCGTAGACTTAAGCGCTACAAGCCTTTGGATCTTCCTTACCGCTTTTAAGTTGTACCTATCTATTTGTTCTATATACATATGTAAGAAAATTTATTAGAAAGAATGCCTCTGGGCGTTTGCTCATCTTGTACATTCCACTGTAATTTACAGTCTTATTTAAATCTGATCTACTTATTGTTATAACACACAGATTGCAAATAAACGTTATTAAAAAAATTGGAGAAAACTGGATTGGAAGAAAAGCTGTGCATCCGTGGCTACCAAGAAGTTGCGATATCCTTCCACTAGACTTTTTCTATGGGGTACAATTAAATAAATAGGATATCGAACTCCGGTAATAAATGAGCATGATTTATGATTTTGATTAATCGACGTGTATACATCAATTACACCTGACAGGCTTATTAAACACAGAAGATTCATTTTTAAACTAATTAGAAAATATGTGGACATGGATGGAGGCAATTTTGAACATTTACTAAATTATATAGTAACCTGTTATTTATTTTTTCTTTTTCTCCACTTGCTATATTTTACTATAGTATGGTTACACTAGTGGGCGCTTTTTGTGTTATAAGAATATAAATTAATATCAGTAAAACTGCTAATTCTTACAGTAAGAGATCAAAAAGTAACTATGGCGCATTTTATTGCCATAAAACATTCAGTAATTTGAGTTGCGGCGATACATGTATGTTGAGTTCTATCGACCACTTTTACGGAAGGACAACTTAGCTGACCCACCCTGCATATATAGAGTGTATCAGAAATAGGTACAAATATTTAAACCAGTAATAGAAGTAGAATTCAATGGTACTATTCATTTTTCAAAAATCATTAAGTTTATTTTTTTGAATTAAAAAATAAAATAATATTTTGTTTGAGAACTGCTGATGATATATATAAAATGCATTTAAGCTGTAGAAGGTTATTACCTAATTGTAAAGTAAATCCAAAGTGGCAAACACGTAAAAACTTGTCTGGCTTGTGATAACAACAACAGACTGAATAGAAATTACTCACCTACCTAATAGTATTGGTTTGTGGCAGGTGATAAGAAATTTTTTTGCACTTCTATCTTACTCTCCTTTGCGTAACATGTCTTTGAACTCAAATTTTTATTATTATCCTGCGGTTCTCAAGTAATTTTGGGTTAAATTTTCAATTACTATTTTCCCATATTTTAAGGGTCCCATTACCAAAGAAATGTCTTTTCTAGTGTGTATATATTGTAATCTACCATCGGATTTAATATTTGTACCTATTTCTGATACACCCTGTACATTAAAATATACAATATTCTTATATTATCATCACCCTTAAGTATCCACGTGTTATCGTTGAAAACTAAACAGATTTTCTTAATACTAATAAACAAAACTAAACAAAGACGAGAACTTGGATATGAACCTGTTTCCTCCAGCACCCACGGCAGGCGTGCTAATCACTAAGCAGACATGCATAAAATTTATTAAAGCTGCTTCTCCAAATACACAGTTTGGTTTGGTTAGCAATTAATTAACTTTCAAATTAATTAAAATTAAATGTTGCAATAATAATAAGCAATATCAATACACTACTCTTATAAAATAATGCCTGAAAGCGAACACGACATGCTAGTACAAATTACTGAATTTGTGGAAGTTTTCGCTGGAATGTTAATTGACAAAAAGCTTAGAAATGGAGCGTACGTGCACTCAACCTAATCATTATCAAATAAAATTTTAAATTATCTTTTAAACCGTGTGAATTTTTGCTGTTGCAACTTTCGTGATATTTATTACAAATAGCCGTCGCTAATTTCGGCCTACATAATAAATTACGGAATTAACGGGCAACACCGAGAACAACTGTTGTGTGGTTAATAGTAATTAATATAATAAATTCGAAACTGAGAACTTCCTAAAAACCCACGATTTTGAGGCTTCGGCCGTAAAGTTCAGCTTATTAAACCACTGATTCGATGTTGGCCTCATAACTGTTTAAATATTAATTACATTTTTCGTGAATTTTCGGGAGAATTACATGTACCTAAATTGCTTGATCCAAGATTTGCGATTCTTTTTTGTTTCTCCCAAGAATATTTATGAATTTTTTGTTAAACTGGTTATTCAAGCATTTAAACTTAGTGCAACATTATCACTAAAGCACTGAGAAAATCCTTCACCAACATCAAAGGAAAAGAAATATCTATTTAATGCTGTACGTAACCTTCGTTAACAATTGAACAATGAAATTGTAGAAACTAAAAGAATATGTGTCGATGTATTACAGTTAATTCAAGGTATACTTTGTTGTAGATAACAAACAATATTCTTAAGATTGGTGATCACTAAAGATTTTATGCAGGATGTCCAAGATAATATGGTTTACATGGGGATTCGGCTACCTTAAGAAATACGGTTAAATTAGAGAAGTTGCGCAAATGTACGCCCTCTACAAAAATGCTTTATATTCAAGATATCTACAGGAACTTCTGAAATATCCTGAAAAAACTGAAATTTGTCTTTTTCGAAAATATCTAAGTTTGTGTTCTTATTAATGTTATGCAATTGAAACTTTTTACTTTCTTAAGTAGAGATACAAAGTGCTTTAAGACAATGTATGACATGTATATGCGAACAATAGAAATAACCTTCAAAAATGAAAAAATTGTTTATACAGTGTGTCCCGCTTAAGAATGTAACACCCTTATATCGTTGTTAGTTTTTATCATATTGAACCAAATTTAATTCTTTCTTCGTAATGTACTACACACAATATCCCAACCATGGGATCTTAATGCTAAGAACCTTTCCTGAAATTTCTGTCGTTCGGATTCGATTTTAACTGTAGGTCCCCAGTGTTTCTACCTTAGCGTTGAGGAGAGACACGTGGTAGTGAAGACGGCGATGCCCATCAGTGAAAGGAAGAGGCTATCAGAAAAAATCCAGCGATACCAGGCATCAATTAGGAGTTCCACCCTTCTGTGGGCTTTTTTCTTAAAATAGTGTTCGAAATCCTCTGCCATAAGTTTTCTATCAGATTAAGGTCTGAGGATTGTGCTATCCAGTCTATTCTTTTAACTTTATTGGTCAACATCCAAGATTGAACAACCTTTGCTCTGTGGCAAGGAGTATTATCATCTTAAAAGATAAAGGTTTGACAGGAAATAATTCTTTTCCACTAGGTAGGCAACATCTTCCCCTGTAGGACATCAGTGTATTTGGTTGCACGCATCATGCCAAATACAACATGCAGTCGACCAGCACCTACGGCGGACATGCAGCCCCATACCATGACAGAGGTTGGGTGTTTAATTGTTGGCAAAACACACTGTCGTGAAAATTATTCTCCAGGAAATCTTCTGCCATTGTTCTGGGGTCCAATGGCGATGTTCCTTTGTCCATCGCAAACGGTGAGGCCTTTGTTTTTCTGATAGGAGGGGTTTCTTCCAGGCTTTGCAACACCTAAGTCCAGGTTTAAGAAGTCTCCATCTTAAAGTAGAAGTGCATACACTTACACCAGTAGCTTTGGATCATATTTGGTTAAATCTGTCGAATCCGGACTTCTGTCTGCTAGGCTCGTCCTTCGCAATATAATGTCGTCTCTTACTGATGTTTTTTTTTTGGACAGCAACTGAGTGGTTTATCTTCAATTTTTCCCGTCTCAGAGTATTTTTTGATAACTCTAATAACTGTGGATTGATTGTACTGCACTTGCATAGCTATTTCACGACTGAAAGCGCCTTGTTTCTGGTGAAAAGTGATTTCATATCGTTTTTCATCTGATAATTTGAACGGTTTCTTATCGGATGGCATTTTGCCACTGTTATGGACATGCAAAATGCAACTGAATAATCTATAGTACCTGCAGATATATACGTAGATACTCATAATATAATAAGTATTTCTCCTAATTATGCTTTTAGGTTTCATATTAAATGCATTATAATTATCCAATTGGAAAATGCGCAAATAGCTGATTATCAATTTCATAAAAGAACTTTTCTTAATTGTTTTCTATCGAATTATAAGTACCTAATTTAGAGATAAATTGTTGACATACTATGCCAAAAATGTAACTAAACTTCAAGAAATAATTATTTTCTTGGGTGATGCAGAACTTTTTCACGCCACTGTAGCATTTCTAATAAACTGCTGGGTTTTTTCTTAGATGATTCGTTTTACAGCCGCTTGAAGTTCCTTCACAGTGTGATAATCTTTTGAATAAACATATCTTCCATGTAACCTCGCAAGAAAAAATCAAGTGGTGTCAGATCCGGGCATCGAGCAGGCCACCTAACAGGCCCTTAATTTCCAATATATCTCTCAAGACATGTATTATTTAAATAATTAATTACAACGAGCTCAAAATTTTTTCTTACAGGCTTCGGACACCTGAACAGTCATCTCCACACTAGAGGGATTGTGTTAAACAACCAGTGTAGGAAATGTCAAGAGCAAGAGGAAACCTCTGAACATGTCCTCTGCAAATGCAAGGTATTAGCTTAAGACGCAAACACCTTGGCTCTCCCTTTCTTGAACCAAGAGACATTCAAGACACGTCTTTGAACAGGATTCTGTTCTTCGCCAAAGCGACGAACCTGTTCAGGGAGTGAAGTTTTTTGTAACCCTAAAGGAGCACAATGGGCCCTGGTACCCTAAGTGCAGAAGCCTGCTCCGACCTACAGTAATCATCATCATCATCATCACAACGTGAGCATCGCCCGGTGGGTCTCCGTCTTGTTGAAACCACATATTGCGAGTTGTGACAAGTGGCAAATTCTCTAGGATATCTTTCACATTATATTGAAGGAAATTTTGTTACCTCTCAGATGTAGGAGTGTCCTTGAAGATTATTGGACTTATAATATTCTCATTTAATATACCGATCCATACACTGAAGCCCCATCTAACTTGATGTCGTTGACATTTTGACATTATTCTGTTATACAACCTACAGTTTATACAACGTGACTCATCGGGCCACTTAATTTTGTGAGGAAGCTCCCGATTGGTTTGGCATTTTTCAACAAACCTACTACAAAGTACTAATCTTCTATGGTCATGACTTTCTTGAGGCCCTTGGTTTAAGTGTTCTCGATAGGGATGGAATTTATGTTACCTCAAAACTGCGTGAGCTGTAGATTTGGGAACACAACACCAGCTTCCATCCTACGGACAAACGTACTGGATTGTAAACAACAGTTTACAGAACGAAATGCTTAAAATCTTCATGAACTTGGCAAGTCCTCTTCAGTTTAATAAATGATCCATAATTAAGCAAGTTGTCTTTTATTCTGCGAAACGTGTTTTTCGCTGGTTGCCGCCTCTCTAGATATATTTCAAAATACACTTGTTGGGCTTGTGTATCATTTCTATGACTCAACATGAAATAGGCCAGCCAGCATACTGTATTTTACTCGCTTATAAAAGTTCTCCATAATAATGAATATATAGTAAAACGAACAAGAACAGCTAAGAGAAACAATAATATAACAAACAAAAGTGAGAAAACTGACAAACAACAGATATCTTCTAATTGCACTCCAGTACAAAACCTGAAATAGTTTCACGTTTGCAGTAAATTTTGTAATAATTTACAACCAATCTAGATGAAAACAGTTCTTATTTTTTAATATTATTTCTCTTGTTGCTATATTTAAAAAAAGTAAAAATCTAATATGTATATAATAATAACATGAGTATTGTATCTCCGGAAATAGTTGACTTAGAACATTTTAATCGCCGAAATTAAATTAGTCGTGTCCGCTTATGTTTCAATTGCATAACATATAAAAACTTGAAGATTTTGGACAAAGACAATTTCCAGTTTTTTAAGGATATTTCATAAATGCTTGCAAATATCTCGAAAATCAATACATTTTCGTAAAGAGCATACATTTGTGCAACTTTTCTCTAAGTTAACTGACTTCGTATTTTTTAAGGTAGCCGAGATTCCCATAATCTTATCTTGGACACCCTGTATACGTCACAGCCAATAAAAACATACAAACAATAACTGCCTGTTATGACATTAGTATAAGATCTAAGAACTGCATTTGCTTTCTATCCTAACGTAGTTTCAATTTGATAGGAATCCTGAACCGATTACTGGCATCTTATTTCATTATGCTTGAAGGTACGCAATTTAACATTATAAAAGAAGGTGAACGACTTTGATTATACACTACTATTGCTGTGATTGGAGCCACTCAGTATTCTACCAACATCTTAACAAAAATGTTAAACGATAAATCAATAACTGGGATGCAAAATGTTAATAAGAATCAGAATACTTCGATCTTTTCTTGTTATATAACTTTTTTCCGATGCAGAAAATTACATAACTATATTGAAATGAAATTATCATTTTATGGTATGCTTTTAGTACCGGGTAAATTTTTCCCCGCGATGACAAATGAAAACTCTGCGGCAATTTTTTAAGGCCACAACAAATTATAACAACCGATCAGATTATGATACAAGATTCCTAGACTCGGTGAACCACATCGAAGAATTTTGTTATAATACACAGTACTGCGAATCATACTTCTTTAATATATTAGCGTTTTATATCAGTATATGGTAGTTTTAGCAAAGCAGAATGTTCTCAGCAAGGTATTTTAATTGGTCGTGGTTGTAAGAACGTGGGAATTGTTAATCTGTTATGCTTCATTCAATTTAATATGCATTTTATTATTAAACAGTACAATAATATGAAACATGGATTTATTGAAATAGTGAGTTTTCTGTAGCTTTCTTAAACTAGTAAACCAATATAGGGTATTATATCAGTTTTATATTTTAAGTCTAGATAAGGTGTTATTTATTTATTTATTTTTGTCACTGGGATATCTTGTTAATTGCCAAACCCTTCTGGCTTTTCTCTTCTCGGCAATTTTGACTCTAATGTCCAAAGGATAATTATTACTAATAGAATTAGTCTCTTGTAATGCCTTGGGTTGGGTAGCGGGTAGACACTCTCCCCGATCCCGGCGGAGATAAGCCTACTTCAGGGAAGGGACCCTGCCCACGCGAGCCGTGCTTTCTACCTCACCTCCAAATCACCGAGGGATTCTACACGTCCAAAATCCTTAGATCCTACAAAAAACCCACATCAAATCCATACCCGCATCCTCCCCTGGCCAACACGCAATGGCAAGCGCGGCCTTGTATGCCAACATCCCTCCATAAAAGTAAAAAAAATGGAGGAGGCTTATGTCTAGCAGTGGACCCTGAGAAGCTGAGAAGAAGAAGAAGAAGAATGCCTTGGGGTCGTATTCCATGATGCGCATTGTAGGGTACAGGTTAAGTTTTGCCACCTCAATGTCAGTTGCCGTATTTAGTGATTGTACCATTATTAAGAGCTCATTTAAGTAGTCTCAGAAATCTTCCCAACTGATATAGCTGTTACAAAGAGTGGGTCTTCTTTGCTTTTTTATTATAGACATACTTAATGTGCGTATTATGAACGTATGGTCTGCGACTAGATCTTCGCATTCAATAGCATCAACATAATTGTTAGAAACTCCCTTAGTGACAAAGAAGTCTAATGCGTCTGGTATTTTATTTAAATCGCTTGGCCAATATGTGGGTCTGCGGTAGCTATACGATTATAATTATTTGCTATATTGGTTTCATGTAGTTCTCTGCCTTTTGGATTTATAAGTCTGGAACCGCATGAAGGATGTTTAGAATTAAAATCACCCCCTGCTATAAATTTGCTCCCCAGTTTTCTGAAAAACTCTTCGAATTGATTCTGTTTTATTGAGTGTCTGGGAGGACAGTAAACTTCCGACACTACCAGGTATCCATTGAAGCCCTTAACTCTGACATTGGTTGCTTGCAAGTGATTGGTATCAAACATAATGTGAAATTTTATTACTAGTAATGATTGCAATTCCGGCATGGGCGGTATTATCGAGATAGCATGTGAAATAAGTACTATAATTATAAATATTGAAATTACTGCGGTATAAAACACCTATTCCTCCGATTCGTAAAAACAATGGCACTTGTGCTCGTAGTGACCAAGATAAAGCTGAACTATTTGGAGAACATTTATCTGAGATCTTTCAACCACATCATACATTGAGAACACCTCAAGACCTCAAAGAAATCTTGGACTTCCTGGAAACTTCACTACAACTAAGCCTCCCCATTAAACCATATTCGCCTAATGAAATTAAGTGTTTAAAGAACAACAAAGCGCCTGGATATGATCTAATTACTGCGAAACTACTTCAGGAGTTGCCTAAGAAAGGGTTAGTGGCTATTAGGCAAATTTTAACGCTGTCTTTAGAACCCAATGTATTCCTGTCTAGTGGAAGTTTGCGCAAGTAATACACATACATAAACCTGAAAACCGGCCCATATCAAACAACGTCCTACAGACCAATTTCATTGCTGCCAGTCCTATCCAAATTACCGGAGAAAATAATTTTGAGCAGATTGAGACCCGTCTTAGAAGAAATAGAGTTAATTCCTCATCGCCAGTTTGGCTTCCGCCAAAAATATTCAACAGTGGAACAAATTCATAGAGTCGTGAAAAATATCGAGAGAAACTTTGAAAAACAACGTGAATGTTCAGCAGTATTCCTGGATGTAAGTCAAGCATTTGACCAAGCGAAGACTGCCGCATCAATACTTTCGTCTATTTAAATCTTACCTTGGTGAGAGATACTTTTAAATTAAACTCGAAGACAGCTTTTCAACAATCCATGCCATTAAGGCAGGCGTTCCTCAAGGGAGTGTCCTGGGTCCCATTTTATATCAAATATTTACTGCAGACCTTCCTTGTAACGAAGACACCGTGACGGCTACGTTTGCTGACGATACGGCCATACTATCATCTCACAAGGATCCAAGCCAGGCCTCAATCAACTTACAAAACTCTTTGTATTCTTTACAATCTTGGCTTAAAACATGGAACATTAAAGTTAATGAAAACAAATTCGCGTCAGTAACTTTCACTCTGGTGGTATTCCTCCACCTGATAAAGAAGATGCCAAATACCTTGGTATGCATATTGACGAAAAGCTAACATGGAAAAAACATATTTCAAACAAAAGAAAAGAATTAGACATTAAAGTAAAAAATATGTATTGGCTGCTGGTGCGTAAGATGCAACTATCGCTAAATAGCAAAGTGTTATTATATAAAACTATACTACTTCCAATTTGAACGTACGGATTACAGTTCTGGGGCTGTGCAAAAACATCAAATATCGCAATACTACAACGATTTCAAAGTAAACTCCACGCATGATAGCCAACGCCGAGTGGTACGTTAACAACCGAACCATACACAACGATCTCAAAGCTTTCTGGGTCAAATATGTCATCAAAGACTTCGCCATCAAATACCGAGGCAGACTAAGTGTTGATCCAAGTGTACTTTGAATAACTTAAACTACAGAAACACCGTTTTATTTGATACGAACCTGCACAAAAGCACCCTTAATAGCATACTTCAAAACTGAAGACGCTAATCAGGGACAACTCGAAGGCGCTGGAAACACGAAGCGCTGACAATTCGATGCTCCCAACTCAGCGCCTGGATAGGTCGGCATCAACCTCACCCAATACCGGCCAGTTTGCCTTCGTCAACTAGTCGCTAGCCAAGTGGACGTCATCGTGTCGCCAGTTTCCTTATGGGTAAAATTTAAATAAATTATTATTCGTATCTTTGTTCTTATTAATTAGTCATATTACTACCACTAAGCGTACGTTTTTAAATTCATTTTTCTGTAAGTTGTTTGGCGATAATTTGATCGTTTACTCGAAAATAAAGATTAACTGTGAGCGGCTTTGAAGGTGTCCCCATTATGAAAGCCAAAGAATTGAAAACAAATCAAACACTTTGCGATTTTATGCAGATGAGACTAGAAACACAAAATTATCGAATTACCATAAAAAATGCTGGGCCTAGTTGAAATGGGCGCCAAGACTAATTAATTCCGAGTTAGCTGCCGGTGAATTACGTTGCGCCGAGTTGATCGGACGTCAATTTTTATTAACACTGTATTGGCTGACGTTGAATTAGTAGAGTTAAGTTAATCGGCGTCGTCTTTGAACAGCACGGAGTTGTCATCCGGATGATGTACGCCAAATTAGAACTGGGCAAAGTTTGTTAGTACAACGACAAATTTCGGCGCCTTTAATAAGCATCAAGTTTGGAAAAGGCCGAGTTGTCTACTGTCGAGTTACCTAGAAGACGAACACCACCGAATTGAAACTCGGCAATGTTGGTTTGCAGTAAACAGAACGAAGGCGTCTTTGATCAACTCCAAGTTTAGATGGCACCAAGTTGACCACTGTCGAATTGGATTATCTCCAAGACGAACACTGCTGAATTGGACCGGGGTTGCGCTGAATTAGCCAGCTATGTCTCTGATCAGCACAAATCTTGGATGATGCCTAGTGGGTCATCACCGAGTTGCGTTATCACAGAAAATAATTTGCGCTAAATTGGATCGAGGCAAAATTGGTTTGCACCAAGTTGAATGGCGGTGTCTTTAATCAGCGCCAAATTTAATTAGCACCGATTTGACCACTATTGAGTAGGGTCTATTTTCAATATAAACACGGCCGAAGTGGATTGGGATGAAGCTAGATTGTGTCGTCTTTGATCAACACCAAGTTTGCATCATGACGACCTTGTGAGTTGCATTGTCATCGAAGATCATCTGCGCTAAATTGGATCGGGGGAAAGTTGGTTTACACTAAGGTGAATGGCAGTGGTTTAACCCAGCGCTGAATTGACCACTATCAAGTTATCTCCAAGACGAACGTCGCCGAATTGGAACGGGGCACAATTGGTTTGCAATTGAACAGCAACATCTTTGCCCAGCGCCAAGTTCAGACAACGCCGAGTTTGACACTGTCGAGATGGGTTATCTTCAAGTCAAACGTATAAGATCCACCCAAAGTTGAATTGAACCAAGTTGTATCAGTGGCAAGTTTGGATCTGGTCGAGTTGACACGACGCAGTTGGATCGTCGCCAAGATGATCGGCACCAAATTAGACCAGAGCAAAGTTGAGTTGAATTGTGCCAAATTGACCACCGCCAAGGTAGGTTAAAGCCGAATTACCTAGCACCGTGTTAACAGTTACAGTGTATAACAATATCCATTCTAATACATTCACAATCTTACGTAATTGTGAAGTACATGTGGCAACATTGACCACTAAATTCGCTTTCTTTACTTTCTTTTCCACAAATTAGTGGACATGATTTCTCTATTTTTTTTTTCTTAGTTTTCACTATTTCTGTATAGTATACCCAATCTAATTTTCGTTTCCCATGCAACCT
Organism: Limonius californicus; assembly: GCA_014611495.1. Taxonomy (NCBI): domain Eukaryota; kingdom Metazoa; phylum Arthropoda; class Insecta; order Coleoptera; family Elateridae; genus Limonius; species Limonius californicus. Next base: position 13,686 of record JABXWE010025004.1, read on the forward strand.
TCCTTTTTTTGCCTCGTCGTTTGCAAGTATCGACTATTTTAATTTGTTTTCGGCGAACTATACTTTATAGCTTCGTATTTCGTCATGTATTATTTCTTTATTTTGAACCTTATACTTTTTTAATTTCATGTTATTACAAACAAAAAGGATTCAAAACCCCATCTTACCCAACTTAAACTTGTCAAAAAGACATTTCGACTATGTAAAAAAAATAGTCTGAACATTTTATTATATATTTCTTATCTTATTATTAAAGCCTTCTTTCTTCTCTTTTGTTGTACTGAGGTTCATTAAATATTTACACTTTATAGTGTTATATTTTCTCTTGACCACCGTTTTCGATTATTTTTAATACATCATTAGATTAAATATGCTTGTATCAGTATAATATTTGATGTTCATAACTGGGACATGATATTTTTATCTCTATCCAGTTTGGTAATTTTTTTACCCTGACTAGATATCCTCCCAGGTAATCAATGTTTAAAAATACCTCAATAATATTTAATTTGAAATAAACTGACATTCATCACTTTATCATCTAGGTTTACTGAAACCCTGTGACTATAGTCGTCTCGAATTTTTTCGATCATCCTTTCTCGTTACTGGTCTTATAAAAACTATTTGCAAATGTCTTCCTATGACATCCACATATGTTGTTCTTCGTTGTTCTAGATCTCTTTTCCCTTTTGGCGATGCTTGCAAGATTTATCGCAGTGAGTTTTCCACAGTTTTAGTCAAAGAGTCTTCGAAACTAACATTATCATAGTGATTGAAAATAGTTCTTGGTAATCCCAATGTGCTACTAGTGCTACCTTCTGGTTTCAAAATATATGCTTTAAATTATTTACAATAATTAACATTATACAATTTGGGACTTACACGAATTTCTTGAAACTATATTTGCTATCGAATGATATTCAACAATTATTATAACGAAGCGCTTCAAAAGAGAGGACATAAAATTCACATTTCTACTTCGTACTTGCTTCGCCACCTGCTTGGATTGACCTACAGAGTAGGTATTCCAATTATGTGTCACCTCGTGTTGATCTTCTTGGTTTCCATTTTTATTATTCTAATTCGTTGCTTAATACAACAGTTAATTAAATTTTTATTCCACTAGCGCATCAACAACATTTTTTCGTACTTTTGTGTTGATATAGTATCTACGAAACTTCAAAACAACGAAAGGATCATAATCAATAGTTATTCGGAAGAAATTCTGAAAAATGATAAACAAATTCTATTCATATAATATAGGGACTATGTATCTTCATATATAAAAGAAGGAGGCCATGAATGTTTCTATATTTTATACATTCTATTTTTTAAATATTTTTCAATATTCTCATTCACGATCCAAAAATATCGCTAATAGTTAGGGAAGGATATATTATAAAAGTTAATTTACTTGCCCTTCCCTTCAGAGGCCATCCATATATGGTCTTCCTAGGCAAAACAGTTAAGGCTACTATCTAATAACAATTATAATAATAAAGGTAGACATTACTAACTTTACCTAGTAATCTACTCCGAAGAATTAATAGCCACCTTCATACTGATCAATGTCCTAGCAATCTGCCCTGTAACCTTTTGGTCTTAAATATAATGCTATTGTGATGTAACTCGGCGTATATATTATTTCTGTAATTCTCTTGTGTGTGAAATATGTTGTTAGGAAAATGGCTTTGAATGGACGTGGGAAAACTTTAATACAAATATCACTTTCACGATTTTTTGAATACTATCTACCAGAAGTACGAAAGTGCAGGTCCCTATATCAAGCACGACGTATACATAGCTCTGAAAGCGGGGCCAAGGCCAATAAGCTGTTGTACAGAACAGTAATAATATGCTTCATTGATAATTGAATTGTAGAATGTGAAAGAGAGAAAGGGGGCTACGGTTCGTAAGAATGACGAAAAGCGAAGTTTTAATGTTATTTCCACGAATATAATTAACAGCAGTTATGATTAGTACGCGGAATATGTGTAGCCGAATTTAGTGGTTTCCAGAAAATTATGCGTAACCCCTGTGGAATGTACGCGTGTTCTAAGAATTTACAACAGGTA
>JABXWE010025005.1:0-19636 GCA_014611495.1 Limonius californicus
ATTTCACTAGCTCATTGCATTTTAATAAGTCAATCCCCTTAGTTTGCAAATACCGGGATAATGGTCCAGTAGTTTGAAAAATGCATAAAAATATGTGTGCAATTTGAATATTTTCATACTTCAGAAGGCCGCTTTTAAAGTTAAAGTTAAAGAGTATATCTAATTTTTTACAGGTCTTTGCTTGATGCAGCATTATTTTCTTTTTTTTCTCTCTTTGCTTTTCTGCTATGCCTTTACGTTTTAAATTTCTATCCATTCTTTTAAGAGGCCACGCGGCAAGACAATAATAACTAAATCCTTAAATCCACATAGTGTAGTCCACAACTACAACCGTTGAATTAATCAACCCTGATCAACCCGTAAGTCGTCCTCCCACTGCTACAACTCCTTTAACCATACTACTCGTACTAACCAAACTAACGACGCGATCACGATCATGCGACGGACGGCCCGAAACGTAGGCAGTGTTGCCGCAGAGCTATTTTAAATTATACTAAAATTTATTGAAAAATGTACTTATTAGAATTAGCTATTAGCATGCGCCGTGCGCTGTTATATATTTTTTGTTTATAAATTCATAAGACTAAATCGTACTGCTACCAACATCGGCCTGTGACCGGCCCATATGATGGAAGGCCCACCGGGAATTTTCCCATTTCCCCACATGGCCCATCCACCCCTGGATACTCCTACTTCTTTAAAATAATTGATTGCTGCAATAACAAAAAAATAAACTTCTAGAATACCTGAAATCATTTATATACTCTAGCGACTTTTATTCAGTTATTGTTTGACATATATTAACGTTTACTCAGTTATTTTGAATCCCAGATTTAAAATTAAAAAAAAATAAAATATTCTTCTTTTCCATCTTCTTGGTCTTGTAGAGCTTGTCTTATCGTCTCATAACTTTGCCGTTTAATTGTGCTGCGACGTTAATGTCCAGCAGTCATTTCATCTTTTTGGTTATCTGTCACAGAGCCTCATGTCTTTCTTATATGTGGTTTTTCAATCAATGCTATTTCTGTTATTATGTGGCTTCCATGCTGTATGCGTAGTTCCCCACGCTCTTCTTCTATTTTGCACCCACCTTACGACCTTTAGGACTGCATCTGTTTCTTATTTCTTGACGTTGTATGCTAACCCTTAGTGTTAGGCCGTTTATGGATCTAAATGTTTTCAAATGGAAATTGAGGAAAACAAAACATTCGTGTACAGAAGTTTGGTAGAACCTTTGTTAGTCACTCTATATATGTTTAGGTTAAACGATGTTAATAGAAAATACACTTTCCACCAATTAGGATGTATGGTATTCTTCTTCTTCTTCTTCATATTTCATTTAGTAGGCAGTACTGCCTGTTAATTTTCCACTTTCCTACATTATGTTGTATCTCCATCTCTTCTAATGTTTCTTCTTCCAGCGGGCAATTTGTTCCTTATTTGTTTTACCAAGCGATTGTCGTCCATTCTCGAGATGTGCTCGTTCCATTCTCTCCGTCTGTTGTTCACCCAATCCACTATCGGTTCTATACCGCACCTTTGCCGTATTTCTGTAGTTTGAGTTTTGTCTTGATATATGCTATAGCAGAGACTAAATTTATGAACGAGATTTTTAGGAACTTTTGGTAGCATTGTTTAGGTAATATATAGTATTTGTGAGTCCTTCATGACGGCGGTGGGATAGAGGTTAGCACGTAAGTCTGCTAAGCTATGGATCTGAGGTTCAATTCCCACAACCGGAACATCGTATTTTTAACGGTTGTTATCCCTCGCCAAGAAATGGCAAACGAATTAGGTATTATGCCTAGTAAATCTTCTCTGTAGTAGAAGCGTATGCACTTCCTGTGGTTCGGCGCCTACATTCAATTGTAGGTCTTTTATGACTGACACGTAATACTATTGTGTTTGAATTTATGTAGATGTTCAAGTAGCTTTCCAATATTTAAAATACCTTCTTAGGTAATACCAACAACTTAAACCCTTTAATAGTGTTATATCTCTCTTTCTTGTCTGTCGGAAATTTCTTGCATATAATATGGTAGTTTTTACACTAAAATGATTTTTTTACATATTATACTTTATCAATCACATACTTTGTGGTCGTCAATCTTAATTCTTTTTCCTGCTAAAGAAATGTGAGTTACTTTAAACATATGTAAACGTTTTTCTATGATTAGTTGTAACATTATAGATATTTGTGGCCAGTACGTTGTATTTAAGAGACATTTCGTCAATTTTGGCGCTTGCTTCTGAAAAAGTTGAATCAAGAAAGCTAATGAAGTACATGCAAGAAAATTACATATACATATATTATGTGATAATTTTTCTTTTATTATTGTACGAAACATTTACTCTTTTCCACGGGTGTTTATATAATATGCTTGTACAGAATCTATCTAGGTCATCTTAGGATGTTTTTACTTACTGTTGTAGAACATACCATTTGTGTTCACCAATGTTTATGGTACATGCGTAATTCTAAAGTGCTGCTAAGCGGTAGCAGCCTGCGTTCCCTCTAAATCTAAGCAATGACGTGGTATGATAACATTATATTAAGAGAAGTACATTAGAGTCACGCTTTATGGTACAACCAAATAAATCTAAAAGGAAAAATAAACTACGGCTTGACTGTCCAAAAAGAGAAAAATATTTACGTTAATTTATATGAAGAAAATAACATTTTAAATTGATTTTCACATTATGAAGATTTATAAATAAGTAATGTATGGGGTTTAATTAATAGTTTTTATTAAAAAAAATCATTCCGTATTTATCAAGAGACTGAAATGTTATTCACATAGTTAAGTATTACAATTTAATATTTATATAACGCATAGCATGCTAATAGTTTTTATAATGCAATGTTTTAGACTTTAGAGATTAATATAATGTAGAAACGTTGAAGCATAATAGCACAGATTAAATAGACAAACTTAAAAAATAAGTAAAACTGTCAGATTTGCTCTAAACTTCTGAGAAATAATACACAGTTGGTATGTTTTCTATGACATTTATATGTGGAATTAAACAATAAGATCGTGCAATACAATTTCTGGTTCAGTGGGTAATGCTATAACTTAATATAAGCCATGTCCAATATTTTAATAGCTTATGCTAAGGAATATGTTAATTCATGCGTAAAGCAGTTTAACTGTTATATATATTTATTAAAACAAACATTCAGGAAATTAACTTAGGTGTAGTTGTATGTTGTAAAAACCTGCTCGGTATAGTGGTAATTGCGTTATATAATAATCAGTAATCATAATTCTGGCTTCATTAATATAGTGCTACTTATAGTTCAACTTGTAGAGCGGTTAGATTCGCACTAAATTGTAACATGGTCAGTCTAAGGCCCTGTATTGAAATGTCCCGCTATTATATTATTATTTTAGTAAAAAAATATTTGATGGCGCCCCAAAAAGTTCTGCAATTTGTTAAAAACGGATAAAATAAAAGACGTTGTAAACAATACAGTGAGATTCTGGATATAACGAACTTCTACAAAGTAAATATTTACACTCTTATATATTTTCCGCTTATTGTAAGCGTTCGTCCCGGAAATAACGACAAAAATCACAGTAGTTAATTGTAGATTTCAACGTTTATTAAATGTGAAAGTGTATTTATGCTGGTAATATGTTGAGTTCATACACTCAGGGGTGAAAGTTAGCTGGAACGCCTTTCCGGTAAATGATATGGAAACGGAACTCAATTTCGGTTTAAAATCATCAGGCAACAAAGAAAAATATTAGTTTATATTTCATAAACAATCTACAACAAAAACAGATAAAACCAAAATGAACACAAAATTATTTCCCTGAAGTCTTTGCTTCTTATATACCCGTCCGACGATGGATAGCGGGTGGCGGGAGGTAGAAGCACGGTCAACACTGGCCACCCTTCCACATGGCACCAACATGTACATCAGAAGCTTGTTGTATTTGCTTTATTTTACAGCGCGTTCTGGCAAGACATTTTTTCTACTTTCATCCCCGTATACATGGTACTTCAGTTTTCGTGATATGAAGTTTAACCAATATAGAGAAAATATTTATTGTTCTAAAGCTTTGCTTATAATTGAGTTGAGCTGTATTTTAAATTATCTTAATTGACAATTCGAACTGTTAGCAGTTTGAGCCACTTGTGGGAATAACAATTTTAAAGTCTTATTTATTAATAAACAGTGAAGAGTGTGGAAGATATTTCCTTACAAGAGCTATAAATATGTATGTAACATAATTAGTATATTAATGAAATTTAAAAGAAAGTGAGGTACTCAAACGCATTTACTTAATAGCTTCAAATTAAATATTTAAGCTAAGTATTTTAACAGCTTAGAAATATGTAAACTTTATATGAAGAGCAAAAACTGCTTTCTGTCTGTAAGGCAATTATATTTGAAAATAAAATATAAATTCCAGAATACTAAAGTTCCTTTTGTTCCTTTTTACTTTCCCATACCTTATAGCTATAGGGTAAGTATTGAAATCATGAAAATTTTCGAAATCGAGATTTTAACGGATATATCCGTTTTGGGTCTCTAGGAACCCAAAAAAGTGGTTTTTAAAAAATGTCTGTCTGTGGGTGGGTACGTACGTATGTACGTACGTATGTACGTACGTATGTACGTATGTGACGCTCCTACAGCCGAAAGTATTGCTCCGATTTTGATGCGCTTTGGAATGCGGGGGTGTATCGAAAATTCATCGAAAAAATAAGCTTAAGCTTTTCAAAAAAATCCGAAACCGGAAGCGGAAGTTACGCACGTTTTTTTGGTATCACTTTTTTCGTGATTACAATTTTGAAACTTTTATCGCGGATAACGATAGAGGGTCATAAGACAAATCTGTTAGTTTTTTGCCGAACTAGCTAGCTTTAAACTGAAGGGCGCTATGATTTTTTGAAGATTTTGAGTTTAACGCCCAATTACTCGAAAACGGATGAATCGATTCAAATGATTTTTATTTTCTGAATAGTATATGAAGGGTAAAATGAGGTGATATAAAAAGTTTTTTGAAAAATTATAAGGGGCCTAAATTACGAATTTTCAAAATTTTGGAAATTTTCAAAAAATTATTTCTCAAAAACTGCTCCAATGAATTTTTTTAAATTTCATATGTCGATAGACCTCGCAAGGGGCTATCGATATGTTTTTTTGAAGAACTCCGTAATTTTCCTGTGGCGCCCTCTACGAAGCTTGGAAGTTTGAAACTTCAAACTCCTTTAATTAATAAACGAAAAAAAGATAGGAAGCTGGGGTTTTCACTGAATCGCTCAGTACGTAATGGAGCATATGAATATGCAAAGAAATATTACACTCGTGGATTTATGTAAACGCACCGGCCCCCTCCCCCCTCTTTTTTAGAAAAATATTTTTTTTATTCTAACGGTTGTTATTTGTTTGCGTCAAAGAATCTTTTTCCGCGAAAATAAAAAAATGGATTTTTTATGCCCTACAAAATATAATTTCCAGGGACTTAGAAAATTTTACCTCGGTAGCAACAGCGATCGGTACTAGTTAGACCGCGCGACGTATATAGTAGAGAATGAAGTATGCCTGGTTGCATATTAAAAGGAAATTAATGGGCACCGCAGATATTTGGCGGGACTTCTTACAAACCTTGTAAGTCTGGGTTTTAGGATAGCACTTGAACAACCGTTTTGAGGAAAATAACTCTACTGTTGAATAAAGATGATATGAACAGTTTCCAGTATGGTAAAGTCCAGGGAGGCAGTCGCGTCCACTTATTTCTTAATCTTGTTTATTAGAAATTATGTCCTAAAGTTTTAGACTCAAAGAAATCAAGGTTTTAGAATTCTAATTTCGGTTAGCTACCTGACATTGTTAAATTGTCGCAGGCTAAAACAGCGCTTCACAATTCAATTCTTAAGCAATTCCAAATTATTCTTTTATCAATCTTACCTTCCGTCTTTGACAAGCACATGCACATACAGTGACGCAGTCAGTACTGTACATAAATTTATAACTAACTGTATGAAAATTATATCATGTTCAATCAGAAGAACCCCAGAAAGTAAACCTACATAAAAGCATGCCAAAGAAATTTCATAAATTCCACTTAAACTCAAATCAATACTGGAATATTTAACGGAATAATAACATTTTGAAAAGAGAAGTTATATGGTTGAAAATCAGAAACAATAAGTATACTCCAATTCATGTTGTTAAATGCATTTTGAAAACTTTTAGTTAAATTACAAGTATGAACAATGACAATAAAAAATTATTGCTTCCATTGATTTCAGTCAGGTACATTAATTATAATTATTAAAAAAATTCTTAAAGTAAACAAATAAACGCCCTAATGACTGCAATCTATAATATTTAACACAAACTAGTTTGTTAATGCGGAATCCTCATTTAAAAGTATCTGGGAAGTCACTATCGACGCAACTCTGCTGTGATTTCAGCTTGATGTATTCTTGTTTCATTTTCGATTGTATGTTAATATCACAATAATTTGAACTGACAGACCAAATACACAACTTTTTTAAATATTTATGGAGAACTCTTAATGTAAGCAGCTTTAAGAAATGGTAATTTACATAGAACAATGTTCCAAGCAATGATCAACTCTAAAAGTTTAGCTTTTTGATAATATAATTGTCATACTCAATTTCTAAAATTTATTTAACCCTGTTGGAATGACAAAAAAATAGTGTTGCCTGTACACAACGGGTTTCAAATAACCAAGATATCACGGTGACTGTCTTGGTAGGCTCACCCTGTGAGCACAACTTATTCAACCGTCTGTCTCATCCGTCTTCTCTCTTTCCAATCGTTCTCCTAACGACCTCTGCCTTCCATGTCTTTTTCTACTTATTTATTCCATTCTTTTAATGGTCTTTCACTTTTCCTCTTACTCGCAGGTTGGCACTCCCACACTTCCCTCAGTAGCCTCTTTGGTAGCATGCACATACCATTTCAACGTTTTTGTTTTCATTTCTTCTACTTTTATTCTCTTTTCTTGGTACGTGTTCCATGCTCAAAACCCTACAACTTCTACGCCGGAAGTTTATTTATGTTGCTTCTAGTTTTTATAAATCTCTTTTAGTTACTTCGTATGCTTCTGCTCCATAGAAACTTGCTATTAATTATTGTGTCTTATAATCTTTTTCTGTCTTGTTCGTTATTTCTTCAACTCATAGAAGAGACTGTGATTTTTGTGTTAATCGTATTGTTCTCTCAGGTATATCCTTCCTACTTCATTCTTCTATTACCATGTATTCTTCAATGTTGAAGTCGTTCCATTTTGTCCCAACTACTAAATATTTTGTTTTTTGTAAGTTTATATAAACGCAATTTTCCTCATATATTGTTTATCTTATATATTCTATATTATGTTCATCATTAGCAGTAATTATATGATTTTCTGCTAAAAGTAGTGCGTGCAAACATTCGTAATTTATTTCTATACCCTTGTCTTTATATTTAATCTGCCATTCTTTTAGTGTTTCATTAACACAGGTAGCGTTTATAAAGTGTTGGCCGGGATATTTAATAGATGCCTAACGGTAGACAATTCACTTACTGAGTGGAAATTATCCTATATACGCCCTACAAATAAGAGAGGATCATGAAATGAGTGTACTAACCAAGCCATAAGTGTAACAGCAATATTAGAACGACTGTATGGTCGACTAATAACACCACGAATAGAAAAGGAAATATCTAATGGCGAAGAACAAAGCGGATTTACTTCAGGGCGTTCTTGTGTTGACAACACAACAGCGAAACATATAATAGAAAATCGGAAAGGAAGAAATAAACAAACGCATGTGATATTTAATGATCTAGAAGAGGTCTATGGCAACGTTCCAGTGAGTAGACTGTTCCAAGTATTACTGAAAACAAACATCAATAAATCTTTAGTACTAACAATAAAAAAATCTTTATGAATACTGGTAAAATTGGGGATAAAATTACAAGACCATTTCAAGTGACAAAAGGCCTCAGACACGATTGTTGCCTATCCGCCACATTAATAAGAAAAGTAATTATCAATACAATACGAATGCAATGCTTTGATTACGTGTGAGATCGCACCATGTAGTTGAAGTTTTCGGCGACTCCGGATTTACCTTTCTACCATAGCCTTCGGCAATAATATTTATTTGATTTTAAACATAATTTCGATTTGTTAATATTTTTTACGAATAATGCCATCGAACGCTAAGAACTGGAATGTATTTTGTAAGCGAACGAACACCAGGGTTGCCAGATATTGCAATTTCGCGCTGAATTGATGACTATATTTTTTAAAATCTCCGCTGAAATTTTTCTATGTGCCAATGACATACAAAAATGGTTAATTTATAACACGGCAAAATGATGGCAATTGTTTAGTTTAAAGCAGAACAATAAATGTATCCGAATTGGAAACTTGGTCGAAATTCGCAGCGGAAACAAGAAGCAAATTTTAATAATACTGGTATAATAAACCAACTATATGAATTAAATAATAATATTCCAATTTCTTGTATTACAATATACAGTGCTTCCCAAAAGTAACGGATAAATTCTATAACATCGTTGAGAAAAATATTTCATCAAAATACTCGGACACGTCGATTTTTATTTTTAAATTATCATTTAGAGATGTAATTTTCAACCCCCCACCCCCTCAACCCCTAAGCCCTAGCAACTCCAACTTTAAAATTTCAAATAGCAAAGTACCCCTTATGATACCTCATCTGATAGGTTTCTTTATGCTGAATACAACAAAAAAAAGCTTTTCAAAATCGGTTGATAAATAACGGGGATATTTACCAAAATGTATTCAAATGAAAGTGCTAATATTCGAGCAGGCGTTGATACGGTTGTAGCAATGAGTTATAAAAACCATTGAAATTTATCGTTCTCGGTACGGTTTAATGCGTTTATGTAGTATTTATAAGTTTGGATGGAAAAAAAAAATTTTTTACGAGAAAAAAAATTTTTTATGAAAAAAAAAATTTTTTTTCTTAATTTCTCAAAACCCGTCGCAATGTTTACAGGACGTACTGAGAACATAAACTTCAATTGTTTTTACCCCACATTGCTAAAACCGTATCAACGCCTGCTCGAATATTGGCAATTTCAATTGAATTCATTTTCTTAAATATCCCCGTTATTTATCAACCGATTTTGAAAAACTTTTTTTTGTTATATTCAGAATAAAGAAAGCTATCAGATGAGGTATCATAAGGGGTACTTTGCTATTTGAAATTTTAAAGTTGGAGTTGCTAGGGCTTAGGGGTTGAGGGGTGGGGGGTTGAAAATTACATCTCTAAATGATAATTTAAAAATAAAAATCTACTTGTCCAAGCATTTTTATGAAATATTTTTCTCAACGATTTTATAGAATTTATCCGTTACTTTTGGGAAGCACTGTATGTATCTGTTTAATCTTTTTAAGATCTCACGTTACAACGCTTATTCAAGAACACTTCTTTGAACGGATTCTAAAACGACATAGGAATTCAAAATCAAGTGTAAGCATTCACATCAGCAAGCCACTGTATGCCTTTCAGACTGTTACCCAATATAAAAGGCAATGCGTTTAAAGTACAACATGGTTACACATTGTTATGGTTTTATAAAAGTCATATACGAGGCTTATTCGGACAATCAGGGCTGCTTAAATATTCCCACCGAATGAGAGGTGTAGTCATTGCGGGGGTGCTTTAGTGCTTGATGAGCTAGCCACACGTAACTTTACCTTGATTCTGTCATTGTATTCAGTACAATTGTGAAGCGTGAAGTCTGCTCTATGACTGGTTTTCTCAATGCAAAAAACGAAAACGCTACCGAGATTTACTCTCAAATATACGAGGTTTTGGTCCATGCAGGAAACGTCCGACACTGGTGTAAGAATTTCAGAGATGGCTGAACAAACGTGCGCGATGAGGAACAAAGTGGGCGACTTTTTGTTGTCAACGACGATCTTGTGGAAAAAAGTAAACAATAAAATTCGTGAAAATCGGCCTTTCACGATTTCGGAAATAGACGCAAATTTTCCTAAAATTTTTAAGTACTGAATAAACTGTTACAAATAGGCTACCAGAAACTCCTTGCGAGATGATGGAATAATGGCGATGAGTATCTGCAAAACATTCTGACTGGCGAAGACTATTGGCTTTCGTAAACAAATGCTGCAACCAGGCATGAATGAATCCAGTGGAAGTATGCGAGTTTCCCTAAACTAACTAAAAAGTTTAAGTAAAAGTTCGAGACCTGAAAGCTTATAGCTACTTTTTTGGAACAAAAAGACGTATTGTCGTTTGATTTCCTGGAACGTGATAAAATAATCAATGCAAACATGTATGGTAAGACCTTAAGAAAGAGATGGGCGATTCAGAACAAAAGGCGAGGCGTGATTTTCGACGATAACGGCCGAACACCCTTACACTAAGCAACTCCTTCAGCAATTCCATTGGAAATTTTCAACTATCTCCCATACAATCCTGACTTAGACTCGAGTGACTCACCTCTTTCTCCATCTTAAGAGTTTTTTAAGAACCCGCTACCGTTGTCTATAGGACTACTAAGTGAAAAGGACGCTAGTTTTAACGTATTATGGGCCACCCTTAACTTTGAAATCTATTTTTCTCAGTTTTAACCTCTACAGTGCACAGTGGTGTGAAAAAGTTCTGCATCAGTTGCACAAATAAGATAAATTGCTGTATAAACCCATTTTTTTTCCGTATATTTTGCATTTCATCATTGCAAATATAATACAGGTACTTAAACGTATTACTAGTAATAATACTAGCCCACATGTTGATCCATAAAAAAACGAACACAATTCGATATATAAAATTTATTCCATAAGAGAAAAATTGTATATTATATATAATAATTTAGTGTACACCTCAACGTTTGTTACAATACACTAATTAATTTTAAACTGTTTTAGTACCTAAAAGTCCATCCTTGGTTTTCAATAACTAATTCACACCTTTTTGACATAGTCATCAGTTTCTGTAATTCTTGCTTCGTAATGCAGCGATACCAGGCATCAATCAGGGATAATTCCACTTTTTTTGGTGGGCTTTTTTTAAATACTGTCAGAAATCCTCTGCCATAAGTTTTCTATAGGATTAAGGTCCGGGGATTATGCTGGCCAGTCTATTGTTTTAACTTTATAGGTCGACATCCAAGATTGAACAACCTTTGCTCTGTGCAAGGAGTATTATCATCTTGAAGGATAAAGGTTTTGTCAGGAAATAACTCTTTTCCCCTAGGCAGTATGTTCTCCTGTAGAACATCAATGTATTTGGTTGCATTTATCATGCCAAATACAACATGCAGTCTACCTTCAGCAGACATGCAGCCGCATATTATGACAAAGGTCATCACTAAGTAATACCTTCTGCCGTTGTCCTGGGGCCCAATGGCAATGATCATTTGCCCGTCTCAAACGGTGGCGCCTTTGTTTTTCTGATAGGATGGATTTCTTCCGGGCTTTGCAACCCCTAACCCTAGATTTAAGAAGTTTCCGTCTTACAGTAGAAGTGCATACACTTCCACTAGTTGCTTCGGACCATATATTGGTTAATTTTGTCGAATTAAGACTTCTGTCTGCCAGGCTCGTCCTCCGAAATACACTGTCGTCTCTCACTGCCTATTTCTTTGGACCGCCACTGCGGGGTTGTCTTCAATTTTTGCCGTCTCCGAGTATTTTTTAATCACTGGGGATTGATTGCACTGCACTTTCATAGATTTTTCACGACTGAAAGCACCTTGTTTATGATGAAAAATTATTTAATGTCGTTTTTCATGGAAGAATTTGAACGGTTTCTTTTCGGATGGCATTTTACCACTTTCTTGCTTGGTCTGAAACACTGTCAAGTTTGTATTTTGAGAAAAACCTATGAAAATAAGAATTATTATTAAAAATTCGAATTTAAAAGTTTCTATATTTAAAGAAAATAATATAGTAGTAAACAATAACATGCCTTGAGCTTAGATATAAGCCTCGCTCTGATTTTTATTAATTTACGAAGGAGTATGCTGCATTTATCAGAATAGTTAGTGAAAATATGTATTACGCAGCCGTAGAGTGCGATATGCGTATTGGAGGCTGGTTTCGGATATGTAAAGTGCATTTTTAATATCAGAACTTGAATGGGCAGTGACGCCGTCGAAATATGAACATTTTTATAAAATGGATTTAGCTGTCTAAATTTGAATTTTTAATATTGTAATTAGATTCTAGTGCCCTTATTGTAAGTTTGTGTATTTTTGGCATCGTTGTCATAGAGATTTATTCGGTTGCTAGGAGAGTTGTTGATAAAACAATAACAAGAGAGCATTTTTGATATTTAGTGTGAATACACGCATTTTTCATATGCTCCTAAAAATTTAAAAATAATTAACTTTGTGTAAAAGTATTAGTATTGTTCAATTTATAAAAACGAATTTCTTTGAAGAAATAGAAAGTTAGATTAACTTACTGGGTTAATATTGAGTAAGTGGATCCTGTTTCGAGTCGAAGATTTGGTGTGGCTACGCGGCGAGATTTTGGATTACCTGCGAGAGGGAGAACAATAGATGGTGTCTGTGACCTTCCTATGAAGATAATAGGATTTAAATGTCGTGATTGCTTTATAAAATGTAAATCAATTACACGTACCTAACAGGAAGCACGAGTGTACCTGATTACTGAAGAAATACACCAGAAAATAATATCTAAAATTGTCCAAATATTACATAGAGCAGGCGTATTAGGTTAACAAGAACGCAGAAGAGCTGACGTGTCAAGGTCCGACTGAAGTTAGCTGCGTAATTGGTAAATCATTTTAAACGTCCATTTTCTCATACAACAGCGAAACGTTATAGAACCGACTTCTGAGACCGAGTTCTCATGTTCGAAAGCTAGTCCGTGGTATTTTTTTTAGTTAATATTTGGCGACAAGTCTCTAAATTTGTCACCTGGCGCCCAATTTTTCATAATTTATTTAAACTAATACTTTAATAAAAAAATTGATTGCAGGATGCAAGTTATTCAATTCAATTTCTATTTAACCTTTAAATTTAATTAAATTAATTATCTTCTTATAAATTATTTAAAATAATTTATAATTTATAATAATCATTGTAATAATTTATAACAATATATTCGATTATATATACTCGAATAACTGGTTATTGATTTTAGAAAAGAACTTACCTTAATTGTTTTCTTTGGAATTCTAAGTACCTAATTAAGAGATAAGACATAGTCATTAAAATCAATTATTTAAAGTAAGTTTTGAAAACCAAAAATGTAGAAATAATTATTTTCATGGGTGATGCAGAACTTTTCCACGCCACTGTACGTAACGGCGTTTTTAATGCATTTGTAGTCAATTTCCATAACTGCTTGCATATCTAAGTAGCGATTACGTTTTCCCAGCTTCTACGAAAACACATCGTTATCTAAAAATAATTGATATATCAATCCAGATCCTTTGATCTGCATATATGCAGATCAAAGGATCTGGAATTCATACAGAATCCAAAAAATAACAAATATACAGGGTGTCTCACTTGAAATGCCAAACTAAGATGTGTTTTGTCAAAAACAGTAGACGTTGGAAAAAAATGACTGAAGCCATTATACTTGTATTGAAAAATTGGTATATTTTAAAAAGCAGCAAGCGCAAAGTTACAGCACGACTGTAATTTATTCTATTTTATAGGCGGGATGCGCATCAGACTCGCATTTCATAGCGGGGTGCTTTGATTAATCGACTGATTTCTCTGAAAAATATGAAAACCTTTGCACATACTTCAAAATAACATCAATTAGAATTAGTGTTCCCTGATTTTGATATTTAAGTTTCTCACTTTCTAGTAAACATTTTAAAAGCAGATCCTAACGAAGTGGTATGCGTGACACTTTGGAAAACGTTTGGCACCATTTTTATGCCTGCAAAGGCATTGAAACTTATACACAGTATTGATAACTGTACGCTTCTTTTTGTATGAACACTTTCAATTTTTTACGAACTAATTTTCCCGGTAACAAACTTCGTTTGTTCTGAATCCCTTGCTTGAAAACGTTGCGACTAGACCAACATTATTCCGGCGAATGCTTCTTTTACCACACTATTCACAGAATGATGGATATTATCTACAAAGAAATGCTAATGCACTCTATATGCAAACCAAGCCATTTCTCTACTCATATAAAAGGATATTTTTACAAATATGTGGACGTGTTTATAGGGTGTAAGTTTTGTAAGAACGCGGAAGAAAGTATTTATTTATTAACTTCTGCTCTTTTTCTTACCGTTATTCAGTTGATTTAGTTAACAATTGTAACAATGGTATAAAATTTTTTAAGGAATATTGAAATTCTGTTAACTGGTTTTCTTCGCAAATGTGCAATTATGTAAATTTGGAACACTAATAACATTGCAGTTTGGTAGAAATGACCGCTGTGCATACTTCCCATCAATCAAGAATACAGAGAATTAATTATTCTCACAGGAACAATAAAGCGCCCTAAACACTAAAACAAAAGTAGAATAACTACCAGTTAACAAATATTATGGGTTATATAGAGAAATAATGAGAAGCAACATATGTCAACAAGTGTTATTATTTGTTTTTATCGATCTCTGATTTAAAACCGTTCAGCATTAATTCTGCAGAATTACGTTTTACAGGCAAAATACTAAAATCTAGGAATTAATATACAAAGATTGAAATGCTAATAAATAGAAGTATAATGAATATAATTTTTAGCAATTGCTGTAGTTTAATTTAAAACTAGAAGAGCTTAATAAAATTTATTGAAATTAAAAATAATTTAAGCAAAAGTACCAACTAGAACTCTTGAATTTTGTGTTAGAACAGAGTTTGTTTTGGAAATCGTGGTACAATATTCTTGAAATATACAGGGTGATTACTTTATCTTGTAGCAGGTAGGTAGGCTACACACATTATAGCTGTTCATATTCCATAGGAATCTTGGTAAACTTTATTGTTTAAATAAATAAAAATCAAAGTAGTTACATTAGATGTACTTAAAAACTACAATAAAACTATTTACTAATAAGATGCAGTTTTGCAATAAGTAGATTTATAGCATTCATGTCTTATAATGTAAATAAAACAAACACAGAGGAAGTCAAGATAGATAGAAGTATGTTGACATAACAATAAAATCAACAAGAAAAATAAATTAAATGAAAACAAAGAAAAACACTAATTAGTGACGTAATATGTGTTCAAACTGCCGTCCACCTTGCTGTTCACATAAATTAATCCGCCGCGGAGGAGGATTTCTAACGCGAGTTTGCACGTGTGAAGTGATTGACGTACATGATTTAATAATCTCTTGCTGAGTTAATAGGGAGTAGAAAACCAATCTAACGGAGTCAATGCACGTCTTGCAATTAATCTGTTGCGGAAAGTTTAATCTTGGTATATTTTTACAATTCTATGGAAGGGGGGACGGGCTCCGTCATTTTGAAACCACGTACACTATCTAACATAAAACGGAATGTCATCTAAAATTTGAGGCAAATCATTATGCAAAAATTGTAAATACATTTCCCTATTTAAACTGTCCTCAAAGAAGTGGGGACCAACGATAAAGTTGTTGGCGATACCACACCACACATTTACAGTAAAAAGTCTTTGGAAAGTGTGCTTGCCGAATCCAATGTGGGCTATCTTGTGAATAGAAATGGCAGTTGTGTCTATTTACACACCTATTGTTACTAAACGCCGCTTCGTCAGAAAATAGAATATTTCTTACAAACAGCGGAATAGTAGTAACTTCGTTTCTTAAAAGTTGGAAGAAACTCACTCGACGTGGATAATTATCTCTAGTAAGGTGTTGCACTACCGTGACATGGTAATGATGAAACCGGTTTGCTTTTAAAATGTTGGATACTAAACTTTGACTAAAGCCTGCAGTTCTTGCAACTATTCGTTGGCTTATATGGGGATCGCCAGTTACTTGTTCGATGACTGCCGATTCAGCTTCTATGCGTTGTTTCACCACTGGCTTGGAAAACTGTCCATATTGCCGCAAATCTTTTTCCAAGCGCCTAAAAGCATTATGTGATGAAGGGATCTATCAGAGTATCTTCGTGCATACCGCTGTTCTGCTAAGTCAGTCGCCTCTCTGCATTCTCCCAAAATCAACATCACATCCGTATTAGAATACATTGACTGATTGTTATTACCACAAGAATCTATACGAATCAACAACTTTGTACGGAAGTTTGGTAAGTTTTGACGAAACAGTAGTTGACATTTCTCCGTTCAAACGACTCTTAATGTAAAAAAATTATAGCTGAAAATAAAAGTTAACTACGCGTTTCATGCACATGTGAGAGGTGTAGCCTACCTACTTGTTACAGAATAAAATGACACTGTTTAAATTGCAAATATTAAAAGATACAATTAAACACCAGATCGTTTAACTCTTAAAAAGCGAAATTCATTTTATTGATATATTATTATAAATGGAAGTAGTTTTAGCTTTTACATATTGAATCTTTTACAGCACAGAGTTAAAATAGTCTTTGCGACCCACTGATAGCCAATAGCACGATTCTCTGTCGAGACCTATAGTTTAACGCAAATTCGACCCACAGACATACTAAAGCAAGATTAGACCCTCCGGTGGCCACAACCGGATTGCGAAATGTGTTTAACGGGTTGCAGCACTAGATTTTTATTTAGATGCATTGGAAGTGTGTAGGTTACACACCTAAATCATTTTTAAAATTTGCTCATAAAGAGATCCCTAGTGACTGAGCGGTCAGCCACACCTTCAGTATAACTGATCATAAAATCGACCATAAAAGGCGACCAAAGTGGATTCAAATTCAAAGAAAAATCTTTTTCAGAAAACGACAAGAATTGCCATCGTAGCTACACCAATACGCGGCTTTTCTACAAATTCTTTTTTAAATTAGTAGCTAATATGTAAGCTTAACGATCGATATTTGGATTTAATTTAATGATTTTTCACCTTATTACAAACTACCATCCTTCAAGGGAATCTTAAACAGACCTGGTAATTCAAAATTAAATGTAACTTTATTATATCGGCAAACCATTATATTAACTTTCTTGTCTTCCCGGGGCTTAGGTCTGTCTACCTTAATACTGCAAAGTGAACTGGAGCCAATGTAAAAGACACTACATATATTATACGACAAAATAAATTGGTAGCAGAGTCTTGGAATTATCCTGGTTTTAAGAAAATTAGAGAAATATTACCATTGGCATTGTGTGCACTATGCTCTTAAGAGGTGGTAATTTGTAATTATGTAATAGTTATTTACATTAGAGTGCGGAAAAGTTGATTTTACAACGCGACAGCTCGTTTGGGGAACGAGCCCGAAGGACGAGTTCCCCATTAGCTGGAGCGTTGTAAAATCATTTATGCACGAAATTTGTATAAAATTTTTTGGCCGACTATTTAAGAAAAAAAAAAGATTTAGAATATTTCATATAATTAACCATCTTCTTTCAGACGTAAATTGTTAGTGTAGTACTGAGTAGTGGTGCCAACTTAATGTTGATTTCTTTGAATTTGTTATCGATGGCGGTATACTTTTATAATAAATAATAACAACATTTTACGCTTCTTATGTTCTACATTATCGTGTCAAATATGGTGTAAAGTAGCGTTTTCTAAATTAGATTTTATTGTCCTATGCTTAATTTATTTTTTAAGCGTCCCTGAAAGGCTAAAATTTACTGGTTACTTTACCGCATACTAGCCGTACTTTGCAACATTGTGGGTAAAAATCTTGTTTCACATGACGTATACACGATGTCAAAGCTAGCTTTACAATTCAGGAGGGCAAAAAACAATTTTACAAAATTACGTCCACATAGCGCAAAACGTAATTGATTTTACACCATTTTTGCACTACGTTTGGCATTTTTTATCATTAGTTCCTATGATTTTTAAATAAATATTTCACTTTATTTCAATCGTGTATATGCTGAAAACTCTTATTTTTAATCAATTTAGTAACCTCTTAAAAACTTAATGTATACAATTCCAGCATTAAGTTACCACAATTATTTTTCTGAAAAAAAAAACCATTTACCATTATTTTGGGTAAGATAAAGAAAATAGTATTATCGATTAGGGGCGAAAAAAAGCTACCTACACTACATTTTGAAATTGTAGGCGGGTTTATGATCGTCTTAAACTTATTAGATATTATTCTGAGACACCCTGTATATGAAAATTTTTTCTCTGCACCGCGGATATGTTTTAAGTTCTTCTTCTTCTTCTATGTGTAAGTCAATGACCTGTTAATTACCTACAATTAGCAGGTTCTCTGAGCTCCCTTGCACGTGGACCGGACAGAAGGTTAGTCTAACCCGTCGAATAGAGAGGAGAAGTTCCATTACATGGTATAACAACCGAGACCGACGACTTTATGTGCCCTCCTAAGCACGGTTGCATATCCGAGCACTAACCAGCGCGGATAGATCTGCACTATGAATACAGTTTGACCGGCGTCCGCAGTATTCCGCTATGCAACCGATTGCCACTTAACTAATATCCTTAATACCCTTGTAAATAATGCGAAATGCTTCATTTCTACATTACAAGAATCTTCAACTACGTAAAATGCTCCAACATATTGAGAAGTCATACATTTCGGGATACTCTACTTTAAAGTAGTTTTATCCTAACCTCACTTTGCACGTAGTACTAACCATATACTCGTATAGCGCAACACTGAAAAGTTCGAAAATTTGCTTCGTAATATTCTTTAGACATCGTCTGCTATAATATTACAAAATGAAATCAAATACGTCTTATATTAAAAAAGATATGTAAAATGTATGTATTATAAAAATAAATTCACTTATGTGCACTAAACATACAAAGAATAGCTATGATACATATGGAAAATTATGATATTATCTATTTGGAAAGACTTCCGGTTTAAGTAGAAATAATGTTAACTGTATCATTAGAACATCCAGTTTAACACTGAAAGAATTATACGGAGTTGAGAAAAAGCGTAGAACCATTCAAATATCTATAAATTTAGTACTTATAGTAGATATGATGAATTACGAGTACATTATCAATTTCGAATGACTTCCGCTTTTACCGGTATAATGTTAACTATATTATATTTAAGAGAATATCTTTTTAACACTAAACGATTATACGAAGTTGATCGGAAGTATAGAACAATCTGTGTAATATATATGGTAGATATAATAAAATATTATCTATTTGAAATTATTTCCGGTCTAACTAGAAATAATTTTAATTTTATTATATTTAATAGAACATCCATTTTACCACCGAAATGATTATTAAAAGTTAAGTAGAAGTTTAAAACAATCCAGTTATCTAGAAATTTACTAAAACAAGATAAGTGAGATCTGAACATCCTTTTTAACACTAGAAGATTATATGAAGTTGATCAAAAGTATAGAACAATCTGTATATCAGTATATGGTAGATATAATAAATTATATTATCTATTACGAGTGATTTCCGGTTTAACTAGAAATAATGTTACTTGCATTATATTTAATACAACATCCATTTTAACACTGAAAAGATAATATCGATTTCCAGTTTAACCAATACTAATGTATATTGTATTATACACGAAACTGAATAAATATGTA